>JAAAKG020140161.1:0-12174 GCA_010014905.2 Druon quercuslanigerum | reverse complement strand
TCCCCTTTGCCATTTCTCACGTTGACAGCTTCTGTACTTTTAATTCCCTTCATTGCTTTATAAAGTAGTTTCTTGCATCCTTCAATTTATAATTTTTACTATTTTCCATTCGCTTTCAGTTTTTTTAATTCGCCATGAATTTATATGAATTCCGTCAACATCTTTTTATTGCCCTGAATGTCCTCTAAATTCACTCCAAGTTTACTGAAATTAATTCCATTTTTTGTTTTTAAACATTTTTACTAGTTCTTTTGAATCCTTTTGAATTAAACTGGAATTGTTTGAAAGTCTTATAAATTTATCCCGAATTCATTAGCATTCACCTGAAATAATGATAAATTTCATAAAATTCTTTTGAGTTCTTTTAAATGCATGAAGTAATGTAGTGAGTAAAGGGTGAATGGGTGGATTGACGAAAAGTAGGGGAGCAGAGGAATTGGAGTTTTGAAAGAATTATTCAACGTCTAAATAGGCTAAGAAAGACTTTTTTGTAGAGGCATGGCGCCTACTTTACCTCATTTTTTATAAATGAAATTCCCCCGAGTGCATCAACTTTACACCAGAACGTTATAGTCTGAATAAATAACTTACAATATTGATTTTGATCCAAAACATGACAGATTTTCATTCTAAGTGAATCTGCCAAGTTCGCAGGTTGCAGATTCTTGAGGCATATTATGTGACATGCATACAACAAGTCAAGAGATTGTAGACACTTTTGAAGAGCTTTGAAGAAAATGGGCAGTTTACCGATGTGTTGAAACCTTACTACACTAGTTTCCTGATTACTAACTATCTCTTCAAAGGCAAAGTTTCCTTCGTTGCATCCTCATCGAGAGATATAATCAAGTCCGCCCACCTACCACCTCCTCGATTCCTCTGGCTTTGCATATAGAGACTTTTCCTGAGTACTTCTTATCTCACTTTGCGAGCTCTGCTGTTGCGTCGCTAAGTTACTTTCATACTCCATAAAACTTTTTAACATCACCCTCGACGATCGAGGATTAAATCTCCCTAACGTTCAATGGTCATTTACACTCCTGACTTTCTTTACCACGCATCGGCAAACTCAAAGAAAACAAAAAAAAACATTTATTCACTCTAGCTTTATTACTTTAGGATACAACTTTATAAAAGATTTTCTTTACTCTCCTAAAATATCCACTCAGTGGAATTTTGTAACTGGTTTATGCAGTAAATTTCACTGGTTACTCAGTATCAGTTGTCAAGCGTACGCCTTGTCGTCCGTCATCTGGTTAAGTGTAGCACTTATGATTCATCACTTTTTTACTAACCTTGGCAATATTAAAAAAAAATCCCAAACAACAAATAAGAGACGGGCTGCAATGTAATAGAATATAATAATACAATTTGCCTGTGGGAAGGCACGTCATCTCGTCAACACGTCGCGTCGCTCAAAGGCAACCCCAACTGGCTAGGGGCCTATCTAGTTTCAAACAAAATCTTTGGTTGAATCTATCATCTGGCGTCACGCGTACATTTAAGTCACTTTTTTAGTTGAGTCACTAACTGTTTCATCCAGTCAAAATCAGCAAACCACTGGCTCACCAGTGATAACTCAAAATACTGATTCAACCAGTGCTATGCTCACTGGTTCAGTTTAAAAGAGTAAGGTCTGACATTTATTCAATTATTAATATTATTATAAAAAAAATGTTATCCCAGACTTAAGATTTTTACTGCCCAACCCGTTGAAGGCATTTTTGGTTAGAGTTAGATTTTATATGTTTATTGGAATAGTTTGCACAGGGCTGTCCCGGTATATATCATCGTCACGGACACATGTTTATAATGCAATTAAGTGATCTGATAAGAAAAGTGTGCCCCGACATATTGAACAACGCCTGGTTTTTACCCCATAATTAATGGACTGGGTTGCAGTCAAGTGCACGATGGGGGACCTACAGATTAAGGTGGGTTCCGAACCACCAGAATCTCGGTAAAGGTACATACAAAAATTTCCAGAGTCACCGGCTCAGGGATCGAAATCCGGACCTCTGAGGTGGATTCCGAGCGTCTAACCAACTGAATTATGAATTATTATTATTGATATGAATAATAATCTACGTGGTGCCTACTCGAACGTGTAAGTGGGAAGTAACCGACCATTTTCTGTAGCCTGCTAAACGGGAATTTGCAGTAAAGTTATTTCTGGACCGGGAATTTTACCAATTTTTAGAAGGAAATTTAATTCAATCACATGATAGAATACGATTTAGAAATAACTGTAGTTTTTAACTGTTGTGTTGAGTGTTTAGTTCAGTTCTTCAGTTTTTTAATGATGATATCAATCAGTTCATAATGCGTGATTCAAAAGACTTTCCATTTTAGGACTTTATTTTTAAGCATACATGTTCAGTTTGAAGAATTTTAAAATTTAATTTTCAAGACTTACAAGGAGATGATCAGAGTTGAGATCGTTTTAAATCTTATAAATTACTAACTGAAAGCCCATTAAATGATTATCAATTTGTCAAAACATTATTTAACAATTGCGACCCTTTTAAGGAAAAGTCGACTTTTATGAACAACGAAAAATATATCGAGTGAAAGTTTTTTAAATTAAATTCCCATGTAACATTACGTAAAAATAACTTTTTTGGTATTAAATAATCGTTTTTTTTTGTTGAGATTTTTCAACTGTTGAAAATTGACAAAATTGAATTGAGCTTTCAATAGTTGAATTGTTAACAGTTTAAATTTTGATTTTCATTCCCTTTTAATTTTCAACTGTTCAACATTCTAGTAAAAAATTAATTATGTTTTAAAGGGAAGTATACAAATGTTATATATTTAGGTACATAATTTTACATAAGAGTTTAATAAAAATATTATTCCATCATTTTTTGTTAATGAAAAAGTCAATTTTTCGTCAACGGGTTCCAATTCGCAAGTGATATTTTTTCAATTGACTCAAAATTTTTGAAATCCAGTATTAAATTATATTAAATGTTGAGCAATAAATGATTTTACAAAGCAATTTCAAATTATTTTAAAATTAAATAATTTACAGATTTTAATGTTAAAAATCAATCTGTTTTAATTCGAGAAATCCTAATAGTCAACAAATTTTAAAGGTCCGATTAAAATTTTATAAAATATTTTGGATTTTTTATTAACTTCAAGTTAATAGAGTCGAATCATTCATGAACTGAACAAAATTATTACTAGGAAATTACCAGACTCTTGTTTTTGTTTTTAGACGTCACCTTGAAATATTTAAAAATCTGTTGAAAATTTGATTGCTAATGTTTTAAGACCATTTTTAATTAATAATAATCACAAAAATTTTACAATTTAAAGTTTAAATTTCAACACAATTTGACTATTTAATTTTTCAAAATTGCAAAATTTTATTTTGAAAGCTTTGATAGGGAATTTTATATTTAATAAATTTGGAAAAATTCTAATTGGGGAAAATTGTAGTGAATTTTATTTATTTTAGAAAAAATTATCCAATAAATTTTAATATCAAATAGAAAATGTGTAACGTAATATCAATTTAAAATTCTAGTATTTTCAAAGCTTTGGATTTGAAAAATTCAATTTAGTTTTAAAATTTAAATTGATCAATTTTAATCGCTTGGAGTTAAACATTAGTTTAATTCGAAAGTTTTTAATTTTCAATTATTTAATTTTGGGTGTTTTTAATTAGTTTTCAAAATTATAACATTATGTAAAAATAACTTTCTTGGGATTAAATAATCGTTTTTTCTGAAATTTTCAAATGTTGAAAATTGATAAAATTGAAATGAGTTTTCAATTTTTGAATTGTTAACAGTTTAAATTTTGATTTTCATTCCCCTTTAATTTTCAACTGTTCGATATTCTAGAAAAAAATGAATGATGTTTTAAAGGAAAGTGTAAAAATGTTATATTTAGTTACATAATTTTACATAAGAGTTTAATAAAAATATTATTCCATCTTTTTTTGTTGATGAAAAAGTCAATTTTTCGTTAACGGGTTCTAATTGGCAAGTGATATTTTGGCAAATTTCTACCATTCAATGGACTCAACATTTTTGTAATCCAGTATTAAAGTATACTAAATGTTAAGAAATAAAAGTTTTTACAAGGCAATTCCACATTTTTTCAAAATTAAATAATTTACAGATTTTAATGTTAAAAATCAATCTGTTTTAATTCAAGAAATCCTAATAGTCTCGAATCATTCATGAACTGAACAAAATTATTGCCAGGAAATTAGCAGAATCTTGTTTTTGTTTGTAGACGTCACCTTGAAATATTTTTAAATCTGTTGAAAATTTGACTGCTTATATTGTAAGATAATTTTCAATTAATAATAATCACAACACTTTTACATTTTTAAGTTTAAATTTCAGCACAATTTCACTATTGAATTTTTCAAAATTGCAAAATTTTTGTTTAGAAACCTTTGATAGGGAATTGAATATTTAATAAATTTGGAAAAATTCTAATTGGGGAAAATTCTAGTGAATTTTTTTATCTTAGAAAAAATTATCCAATAAATTTTAATATCAAATAAAAAATGTGTAACGTAATATCAATTTAAAATTCTAGTATTATAATGTTGTTAAATTTTGAACGCCTTAAATTATGTATGATGAATAATTTTTAATATATTAGCTTCTGATTGAAATTTTTTTTATTTTTTTATTCCAAATTTTTCAGTTTTAGATAGAAGTTATGCAAGTTAAATTTTCTCTATGACAATATTTTATTTTTTATTTTCAAGTGCTTTCAAAAATTATTGTTTAACAAATTTTTTAAGCTCTTATTATTTAATAATCTGTTTAATAATGGAATTTTAAATTGTGCATAAATATTGTTAATTTGCTGATAGTCGATAATATTGTTAATTATTTTTTAGAAGATCTTTCTTAATTGAAGAATTTGAAAGTTTAAGTGCAAGTTGATGTCTAATTGAATCACTATTTGACCTAACTTAATAATATAACTAAATCTAGTCAAAGTTTTTCACGAATTTTAAACTCTCCTTATTACGTACGCGAACTCCCAAAAGTTCTCAATGCAATTAAGGCGATCTTACTAAAGTTTAACTTTACTTATTCCTTCATTTAATGGCTATTTAGGATCTGTTAAATGAGATATAAGTATTTCTGAAGTTACTAAAAAAAACTTATACATAAGAAAAATTTATCAGTTATCTCTTGTTTCAGGCAAATCAAAATCTAACGTTGAAAATAAGAGAAACATATTACAGATTTTGACGTTTCTCATCCTTATAAAATAGGGTGTCCCAAAAATACGCAATATTTTTTCTTTTGACGATGCACGCCCTAAACTCCGTAAGAATGATAAGTGGTTGGCATAAGATACAGATGATGGGTCTAGATGATACAGAAAAAAACTTGACCCAATAAGACTAAAAATATTACCCCTGATCTGAAAAACTACCCTTTATAGGGGTCAAGTATTAAAATATCATATCTTTTACTTTAATAATACACAATTTAATATATTGCATTCTCTTTCAAGGGTAGTTATTCAACATTAGGTGCAGTATTTTGTTTTAATTAGGTAAAGTTTCTTTGTTGCCAACATCTAGTACCATCAGTCCTGCAAAACACTTATTGTTCTTACGGTTAAATTTAATTAATACTTATAATCATTGTGCTACTATTTAAGGTTTCTAGAAACACGGGTTACATATTTTTAAAGATATAAAAAATACGCATTTATTTTGTCACCAAATGGAAGAAGTTTGAGGTTGCCAAATCTAAAAAAGGCACATGGTTTTTTTAAGGATATATATAATAAAAACATTACTTCTAGAATGATATACAAGTTGCCTAAAAAGACAAAATTTTGATTATACGAAAGTTTTCCGATCATATAAAAAAACTCCTCGGCATTTGAAACACAAGAGGCCCGACGCAACGGTGCGCAAGTGGATCAGACGTGGCGGAAACAATGCTGACAACAGTCTGCCACATGATTGAGCATGCAAGATCTATTCTAGCTTCGGGCAAACGGTAAAGGAGAAAAGTAGAACCAGCGAATGATTACATCGATTTATTAAACTATTGAGTCTGCTGTCTCGTCTGAATGTGCCTTCTTGATTAGAAGCTTTTATCATTTTCATTATTCATTTAGTTTTATTCCTTTTTAAATTAATCAAGATTCATGGTACATGAGGAAAATGGCAGGTCTGTCTGGCCATCTATATGTACAGGCTGACTATATTTGAGGATCACCTATAGGACAGCCTTCTAGATTGATAAAGCGACTAATTTTTGAAGATTTGAAATAAGAGGTTCAAATCGATCATCACAGAGGATTATCTCTGAGAGTCGATTCGGCCATCACAGAAAGCCGAACTGATCGTTACAGAAGGGCAAACTTTTCATCGTTTAGGGATGATTTGATTATCTCAGATAGTTGTCTTGATATCGGACAGTCGATTTTTAACAAAATCACACATCTCGTTACTTCCTGCATGATCAATTAATGATGCAATTTTCAGCACATTCTTAGTTAGAAACGAGACGACGACAACAAATTGATACATAAGCGTCGAGTAACGCCTTTTTCCTTAATCGCTTAGAAGCATCAATTTTGACGTTGAAAATTCAAAAGAAAAAAAATTAATTCACTGTTCACCATATTCTTTCTCATGCTGTTCACTCCCCAAGCTTGTTCGAAATAACGAAAAGAAGTTTAAACTAATTAAAAATATGCATAAACTCAATAAACAGTAAATATGACTGAACGACCGAAATACATTCGCTCGCTCAGAAAATGGTCTCAGTCTTATAATTTTTGCGCGCATAATTGACGCGCAAATATTGGCCCTCCGCGACGGGTCATCTGCTCCTCTATGGTTGATCGAAATGAGTGAAAACAGTATGATCATTTTAACCACCCCGCAAAGATACATTCATTATCCTGGCAGTGAGTCTCATCTTTTTATAATTAACAGACTGGCCTTAAAATGAGAGTTTCTCTGAATATGTCTAAAAAGTGATGAAAGGCCCTTTCGACCATGTAGTTATAGACTGACTCTAAATTGTAACTATATCTTTGTCCACTTATTTTGTTTTAGGTTTATAAAAAAAAGTTTCTTTTCAGTCGTGAAGTTTGAAACAAAAATCTTGGATTAAAAAAAATAATTGACACATTTTTTTATCAACCAGATCATATTATTTCTGAAGTATGATTAATTTTGTTTTATCTATTGTTTTTTTCCTGTCAGAAATTTGATAGTTTTCAGTAGAGGTTTCGAACAAAGTTTTTATTTATATAATTTCTAAGGCTTAAAGTCGAAGTTTGTTCATTTTAAAAGTTTTAGAAATTGTTATAATTTTTATACTGAAAATAACATAATTTTTTGTAGAGAAATCACATCCTTTAGTAAAATGTGTGTCCAATTACATTAAATGTCACTTGATCCTACATTATATAATACTTATTAATAATATGTTTACTATTTTTTAAATATCTATCATTTCAAATTGAAATTGTAGGGCTTGAGTAAGAAATTCTAAAACAGTTTGATTTTTTAGACCTTTCAAATCAATTTTTTTTAAATTCAAAAAATTAAATTTGAAAGCGTTGGGTATGCATAGTGTAGCGTTTGAAATTCAAATAATAAAATTGGTAGGGCAATTTCGCTATTGCATCTTTCCAAATTTCATATTTTAGAAATCTTGATAGGTTTAAATTTAATAGTTTCACATTTAAGCTTTCTAAATTGTTTGGTTTAAATTTCAAACGTACAAAATTGTTTGGTTTTCAAATTCTTCGAATTCCTGGAATTTATGCAATAATTTATCAAATTCAAGTTTTAAAGAATCATTCAAAAATGTAAAAAATTTGATTGATAAATTTCAAAATTTAAAATAATGGAAACGTTTAGGGTTTCAGTATAAAAAATCTCTAATGTCATCATTCTTGGCGACCAAAAATCTTTTCAGTTTAAAATGAACTTTGGATTCTTTTAATTTTTAACCACCTTCAGTAAAATTTTCTTAATTTTTAATGCTGTTCATTTAAAATTACTTTTTGTTTTGAATGTCTTTGTTGCATAATTTAATTTCAAAGATTTATATATAAAATATTTTGTTTATTTGAAAAGCCTAAAATACCGGTAAATTTATTTTTTGATCCAAAAGATCCTAATTATATGTTATTGAATTTTAAACGCTTTTAATTAAAAATAATACATTTTTAACAGAAATTTTTTAATCTTGCGAGGTTCTCATTAAACAAATTTATGTTGCAAATTATTACATTTCAAAGTCTTTTATATATAAATGGTTTAAGTTCAAGTTTTCGTCACTTCTTTTGAAATATGGTATTTTTTTAAAAAGTTTACTTAATCTAAAATCGTTTAATTTTGAAATTTTGTTTATGTAAAGACTACAACCCACGCGTAGCCGTTTTCACAAGTTGTACATTTTTCAAATTATTATTCAAAAATACAAAAAAACTGTCGTCAATGTTGTTGATTACTCTTTTAGAACTAGTTACCAACCGTTGTTTTTAAATAACAATCAATATATATAATAAGGCAAACTATGATTTAATTTTAAAATAATTAATTGATCAGTATTTTAATTGACTGAGAAAAATGAAAATTTCGCTCATAATTAAAATTATTATTTCGCACTATAAAAAGTGACAGACTGTAACCATTTATTTTAATCAGCTTACATGCGGAATGAAAAAGGATATCAATAAAAAGAAATATAAACGCAGTAAGTTACAAAGAACCTCTCTTATCCAAATTTTTTTTTCTGAATTTTTTTTTGCATCCTCGATTCTGACTCTTTCCATATAAAGTGAGTTGGAACGATGCCAGATGGCTCTGGTTCCTTGAAATTTGAGAGATCTACTTGTACAAAGGCAACCCTTACTACTTTTATTGCATATTTATCTTTTTTCCTTGATTTTTTTATATTTTTATTTGCATTGAAATATGAATAAAAATATATATAAAATAGATCATGATGTAATAAAAAATGTTAAAACGGCCTTGAAAATAATTTCAGTAATTGTAAGAATTTCTAAACGCCGTATACTAGAATATTTAATGGGATATTTTTAAAGGGAATAAGACTTTAGAATAAGATATAAACTGCTAATAAATTTCTCATTACAAACATAATTTTCTATTGAAAATTTAAATACACTCAACTCCCGACATAAGAACGGTGTCGGTTATGATTTTGAGTGGCCTTGATTCTAACTCGGGTGAATCCAAACGTAAACCGAAAGGGTCACATGAACCATTTTTGTTGGATTTGGACGCATGCCGTAACATGGTGTAACTAATGCGCTAAGATCGAGGCTCTCATTACAAAAACTGTGGAGAACATCAATTTTAGGAATATCGTAAACCGGGGATTCTTATATCAGGGGTTGATTTCATTTTCAAAGTTTCTTGATTAAATCTTACAAGAGATATGTTTAATTTATTTAAATAGTTTAAACTTTCCTCAGTGAACTAACGAACTATCATTTATTCATGATCTTGGCGAGTTTCTCGTTGAACGAGGCATACAATGAGAGTAGTTTCTCTTTGAAGTTAGAAATCAATGCATTATTAATATATTTTTCTCATCAATTTTTATTATATATCCCTTTCTTTGTCTTTATTTAATTAAAATTTATTTATTCATTTATTCATTCAACATCTAAAATGCATAAAAGTTATCCTGGTAAAAAGTTAGTTAAAAACTCAACATAGTTTGTAATACCAAATTTTGCTAAGCAATTTAATAAAAGATACATAAATTTTTCAATGTTCTAAAATTGATAAAATTACAGAAATGTTGTGAATGTATTTAAAGGAAAAAATAAAAATTTGCTGACATTTTCCCTTTTTTTATAATTATAACTTTGCCAAATTTTCATTTTTTTCCCGTTACGTACTTTTTCAAACCTTACGTATTTATATCGTATTAAGAGAATTTAGATGTCTGTCAGAATTTACTTGGAAAGCCTTTTTAATAGAAATTTTATTCAAATGAAATACTCATTTTAAAGAAATAAGAATATTTATTCTTTATTTAATATTAAATTAATTAAGGGTCAAGACAACGGCTAAAAATCGAATTTTGGGCATAAAAACTGACATATAACTATAAATAATGAATTAATACAATTTTTCGAAAAAACTGAACTGAAGCTTCATCTAATAAAATCCTAACTTTTTTAGAAGAATTGGTAAAATATTATAGGTCACATGTCGACTGAACTCAAAAAAATTATTTATTTTTCGTATTTTCTGAACCTGCGTCCAATTTCTAAAAAATAGACATTGACTCAAAAAGATCTGATGCAAATTTTCAAAAAATTCATTAGTTGAAAGAGGAAGAGAATCTGTTATAATTTTTTCACAATTCTCTCTTTATACCTTGAAGTAATTATAACAAAAAAAGAGTAAAAGAGACACTGGTTAAACCTTCGAAGAGACGATCCTGAAAAATTAATAGTAGCTTTTATAACATTTTAGTACGTCGGTACTGCATTAAGGCAAATTAAAATAAGACCAGTATCCGAAAAAAATATTCTTTTTTTTTAAATACCATTGCACCCCAACTGCCAAATTTTTTTGAGTAGGAATTCTTTTCTATCCAATATGAAAAAAATTTGCAATAGTTCTCAATTCTCACATCAAGTTCAATTTGAATCCACATTTCAATGCTTTTCTATTTGAATGAATTCGGATTACGTGCTCTGATTAAAAATGGAAATGTGAAATATGAATCCAAATTCCGATTAATTCGGCTTTCACGCATGGTTTGAAAAGGATTAAAATGTGGGTCCTGAAAAATCTGTAAATTTCAGGAAATTTAGTTGGTCAGGGAATGTCGACTATTTGCTTCTATCGGTTTTTAGAAATATTTTTACGTTTTTCGATATCGAGGCTCTAATAAATATTTTGCTTTTGTCTCAAATTATATTCATTCAAAAATATTTTCTATATGATTTAACATTTTATTTTACTAGAGATTTTCTAATAAATTTTTGTTGTTTGTTTCAGGTAAGTGTCCATATTCAATTGTTTCAAACTTCTATGGCAATAAGGTAAGAACTGAAAAATGTTAAGAATTGAGGAAAGTATTTTAAAATCTAACGTTTCCAAAAAATTCAAATTTAAAATTCATAGAAAGTAACATGGTGCCTACTCAACTGGAAAACCTGGAAATTTTAGGGAATTTTGTTGGTCAGAGGAATTCAGGGAAATGACTTGGAGTTTTTTAATGTTCTTAAATTTGTTATAAAAATTGGTAAATTAAATTGAACAGCAACCTTTTTTTAATTATAACAGTGAATTTATAGTATTAGATGTTTGCTTATCTAAACCAAACTTTTTTGATCATTTTTACTAATCTCAAAAAAATCTGTTTTTTTAAAAATATTAATAGCTAGAAAATTGAAAAATATGGCTGATTTTTTTTCATTTTTTGATTTAAAAAATCTGTGTTGGTTAAAAATTAAATTGTTGGATGTAAAAACTTTTTGGTTAAAAAATTCATCTCTTTTGGTAGAAATTTCGTCATTCTGAGTGAAAAATGCGACTGATGGTGGAAAATTATCAATTTAGTTGAGGATTCAACTATTCTATTGAAAAGTCATATTTTTGGATTAATAATTGCACTGGGTTGTAAAAAATTCATGTTAGCGTTTTTCGGAGATTGATCTCTTTAGGTAGAATATTGAACTATATAGCTCAAAATTACTTTTTTTGTTGTTCAATATTTATGTTTGTGTTTTTCATAAATTAATCTATTTTGTTTCGGGATTCAACTTTTTTGTTGAAAATTCCACTGTTTAATTAAATATTAACTTTTCTGTTAGAAACTCATATTTTCGGGTTAAAGCCTCAACTGTTCTGTAGAAATTGATCCTTTTGTCTTGAAATTAAGTAAAAAATATGAATTTTGTTAAAAATTTCGATTGGTTAAAAATTCATATTTTCGGATTTCGGATCCTTTTATAGGTAGCACATTTAAATATATAGTTAAAATTTTTTTTCACAAATTATATTTGCGTTTTTTAGAAGTGCTTTAAAAATGAAGCTAGTATATTTTAATAAATTAAACAGTGATACATTGTTAAAATTTGATATTTAACGTTCGGACGACGAAAAAAAATTTTTTACAGAAGGTACACAAAGTTCTCACTCATTGAAAGCATAAA
>JAAAKG020140160.1:3126-34486 GCA_010014905.2 Druon quercuslanigerum | reverse complement strand
ATTAAATTTTTTTAAATAAAAACTTATTTAAGTAATTAAATAAAACTTTTCAGCTTGTTAAAAAAACTTATTCTAGGAAGGGATTTTTATCTACTATAGTGGGCTACATTAGCGAAAAGGAATAAGTAATAAATAAGACAATTACAAAAAATATTGTTTTATAATATCCTTTATAATATATAATATTTCTATTAAAAAAGGTCTAACAGAAATTTTGTAGAATTTTTCAAAAGCTAAAAGAAACATATTATAAATATAATAAATTAAAACAAACATAAATTTCTTTTTTGTGGAAATTTGAAAAAATGTAGTATTGTAGAAAATTTTGAAGATCGAAAACAGATTACTAAAAAATTAAAAAATCTGTTATTCAAGATATTTCCCAATTTAATAATGAAAAATAATAATTTTTCATTATTCAATTAGGAATTATCTTGTCTAACCAATTTAGGATTTTTTCACTAATTTTAAAAGGTCCACATTTCGCAAATCAAAATTGAAAAATTATGCTATTAATTATTTAAGTCTTGAAAATTTTGGTTTAGAGTGGCAATAAAAAATCTTTGTTTATAAACATCTATAAAATCTAAAAATAATCTTCTTTAGGGAGACAACGTATTTTTCAAAATTACTATTTTCATAACTTTGTTATTTTCGTAAATATTTTTTTTTTAATTTCTATTTTTACACTATAATCTCTTTTTGATCTAAATTACACTGTTTTGATATATGAGAGCTTTTAACTGATAAAAATAGAAAATTTTTAAATTATTTTCTTCTAGATATTACATAGCAAAATATTTTGAAGAACTCAGAGGTGTTTTATAAAAAGAATACACAGTTAAGGAAATTTCATTAGAATAAGGAATCTTAATTTATCTACTAATTTACTAATTAGTAGATACTAATTTAACTACTAATTTACTTTGAATAATTACTAGTTAAATTTTTTAGATTCGGTTTTTTTAATAAACTGCTAAAAGTTATTTGCTAAATACTAATTCTATTAGTAGAAATATTTCCTAATTCAACAGTTGCAAAGTAATTGTTAGATAAAAAGAAAATTGTTTAGAACTGTAAACAATAATTTAAAAAATCAAAATTGAAGAAATTTAAGTTAGAATGAAAAACAAATTAAAGTCCTATTTAACGTCCAATAATTAAGTTAATGCACAGAAAAAAATTTACGAAAAAAATAAACAAACAAAAATAAAATCTAAAGTTTAATAATTATCTGTGGACAAAAAGAAATAACTCACACTAATAACAGTCTAGAGATAATTAATTTTTATGTTGTAGACAATAATTTTTAAACAACAATAGGTGCAATTTAATGTTGTTATTCAGATTTGCTCGCTTCATTCCTGGTTTTGTTTTCAGGAATTAAATAAATAAATTTTGAAAATCTTGTGTAAAAAAGTAAAACTTTAAAAATAGATGTTTGATAAAACGGCTCTATTTTCTAACATTTTTAACTCCATTAAAACAGCAAGTAGGTCATATTAAGGAATGATAAACATTTTGTAGTCTGTCTCGAATTAAAGAAGCATTTTCTTCAGATTGCTTAGAAATAGTTCAAAAATAAATATTTTTTCACACTTTTAACATTAGAATGCAACCAGTAAATATATTTTTGAAATTAAAAATAGAATCAGAATTTTGAATCAATTACTTTTCTGAAAATGTCCAGAAATACATGAAAACTAAACAAACTTTAAGGATTTTAAGAAGGTGATTGTTTTCGACCAAATCGAACTAACCCAATAAAAAGGAAGATAAAATAATTTTTTTGAGTGTTTTTGAAAATCGTGAGGGATAGACAAATTCTGCTACCGTTTTCAGGCTTTTCCAAAAAATTAAAACAATGAATTTTTTTTATCAATTTTTTCGAAAGTTATCGTGCTACCACCTAAAAATTAATAAACTCACAGACAGACAGACGGACCGACACATACGTAAAAATATTTTTTTTCGTATTTAGTGGGCCTCAAAACATGGACATTTCTCAAAAACTAGGCAGTCCGATTTTACACAAATCTAGTATTTTAAAAAAATCAATGGTGTAGTATTCAAAGTCATCAGGTAAACTAAGATTCATTTCTAACATAAAAACTCTCAAGGCTTTGCCAAATTTTTAAAGTCGAACCATCTCATTTTTCAGAGAGAGAGAGAGAGAGAGAGAGAGAGAGGAAAGCATTTAACAAAGACCCTTTTTTATAAATTGCTTTTCGTATCTTGTATACTTTTATCGCAAAATGGAATTTTTGATTATTTTTTGTGCAAACAAAATTCCAAATCTTGCAGGGTGTTTGAGATTCTACGCTTTTTCTCATTCGGACTATTTTTATATCGTGCGTTGATTGGCTTCAAATGTTCATTTCATTTTTTTCAATTTTATAAATGTTGTAACTTTTTTACTTTGTTTTTTGTCAAAAGAAGTTTTGGGCATAAGTTGTTTGTCTTTTTGCGTATGATTATCCGTACACAGAATATTCAAATCGTGAAGAAAATAATTTTGACAATTTAAAAATTTTTCTTTTTACATTTTGATCTAAAATGGCTGGCTAAAGAAGTTGACCTTCAGTTTAGGGCAGTCAGAGAATATATCAAAGGACATTTGACAAAAAGCGGGTGAAGTTAAATTTTATTTAAATCTTATACGCTTTATGATGAAAATGTAAAAATTATTATTCCACATTTCATTGCAACTTTAGTCGTTTTTCCTAAACTTTTATATTTTAATTGGCAATGATATTTTGTACAATTAAAACAAAAATTACGCATTTAATTGATGAATGTGTAATAAAAATTTGTAGATATTTTTTAAATTCACAATTATTGTTGAATCAGCTTTTTCGTATCTTGTATACTTTTATCACAAAATGGATTTTTGATTATTTTTTGTGCAACCAAAATTTGAATATTTAACAAAATTCCAAATCTTGCAGGGCGTTTGCAATTCAACGCTTTTTCTCATTCGGACTATTTTTATATCGTGCTTCGTTTAGCTTCAAATGTTAATCTCATTTTTTTTATTTTATAAATGTTGTAACATTGTTAATTTTTTTTTATCAAAAAAAGTGGTGGGCATAAGTCTTTCGTCTTTTTGTGCATGAGTATCCGTACACAGAATATTTAAATCATGATTAACAAAAATTTGTAGATCGTTTTTAAATTCACAATTATTGTTGATTTATCTTTTTCGTATCTTGTATAGTTTTATCGCAAAATAGAATTTTTGATTATTTTTTGTGCATACAAAATTTGAATTTTTAACAAAATTGCAAATCTTGCAGGTTGTTTGAGATTCTACACTTTTTCTCATTCGGACTATTTATATATCTTGCGTTGATTGACTTCAAATGTTCATTTCATTTTTTTTAATTTTATAAATGTTGTAACTTTGTTTTTTATCAAAAGAAATTGTTATTATTCTACATTTTATTGCAACTTTGGTCGTTTTTCCAAAACTTTTATTTTTTAATTGGCAATGATATTTTGTACAATTAAAACAAAAATTACGCATTTAATTGACGAATGTTTAATAAAAATTTGTATATATTTTTTAAATTCACAATTATTGTTAAATCATCTTTTTCGTATCTTGTATACTTTTATGACAAAATGGATTTTTAATTATTTTTTGTGCAACCAAAATTTGAATATTTAACAAAATTCTAAATCTTGCAGGTTGTTTGGGATTCAACGCTTTTTCTCATTCTGACTATTTTTATATCGTGCGTTGTTTGCTTTCAAGTGCATTCACAGGAAAATAAACAGTTGATTTTTTAAGACGATTTACATGTAAACGAATAATTTTAATAAGAAAAAAAAAATTTATATTTTTCGCGGTTTCCAAATTTTCAATTTGGCACCATATGAAATCGTAAGTGTGTGTGCATAAAGGGGGCAAAAACCATTTTTAAACTAACTTTTTGCATCGTTTAAATCTTTTTATTTATTGTTAATCCAGTTATATTATCTTTCAATTATAAACTTCTAATTATTTACCAAAATTTCTAAATGAATTATTAAAAATTATAAACAATATGATCGCTGAAATATTTTTTTTTAATCTAAAAAAACCTGGAGATATTGCCGAGACGAATCCAGACCTATCTTCAGTTTTTCGATAGGACTTTCACTTTTTTTATAATAGAGGATAAATGTTAGTTAACAATATAATGGTTTAAAAGATGACTTTTAGTAAAAAAAAAGCACCTAGAGATATGGCTCAAACGACTCCGGGACTTTATTTACTTTTTTTTTCGTATCTTGCAAAGTTCCACTGAAAAATTGAGTTTTGTATTTTTTCGTTTTCGTCTTAACATTTTTATTTATGTTTTATTTTTTCAATGTTGAAAATACCATAACTTTGAAAATTGCCTTTTTACAAAAAAAATCCGAGGTAGAAATTGCTGATTTTTTCGACTTATATAAATAACCGGTTGAAAAACTTTTGTCTCTTCATTTTTTCGTCTCCTGTCTGGTTATATTCCAAAGATTTAATTAATTTATATTTAGTCTGATTTTTAAGATAAAAAGAAAATGTAACTGTTCTGTTTAAAAATAATTAACAATAAACATGTAGATCCTTTTCGGATGAACAATTGTCATTTTACATTTTTTTACCTTGTGTCATTTTTTAAAGAAACTATTTTTTGTTAATGTTATTTTATACCTAAACAGCTTTTCTCTTATTTTTTTCTATTAGTTGTATCGTTTGCTCAAAAGACCATATTATTTTCCGAAAATGCGTAAGATTACAAATGCGTCCTAATTTGTAAAATACGAGATAGCGTGAAAAAAGGAATGAGGGGGGAAAAATATAAAAAAGCTTGAGAAAAAAGAAGGAGCGTGAGAAAATATGAGAGACCCTTGTAAAATACAAACATGAGTACAAAAAATCAAGGAGAGGGGAAAAATATGAAATATCGTAGTAAAATACAAAATAGCGTGGAAAAAAGTTTAAAGTGTGGGAAAATATTAAAAATTTGGGAAAAGCAAGGGGCCTGGACAAATCTAAAATAGTGTAGAATAAATCAAGTGGCGTTGGAAAATATGAGATATCGGGATAAAATACAAAATAGCGTGGAAAAAGGATTTGGGTGAAGAAAAATACAAAAATGCGCGGGGGAAAAAGAAGGGGCGTAAGAAAATATTAAATAGCATGGGGAAAGGCAAATAGTGTGGGAAATATGAAATATTGTGGTAAAACACAATATAGCGTGGAAAAAAGGATTGGGAGAGGAAAAGTAGGAAAGAGCATGGAACAAAAAGAAGTGGAGTGATAAAGTATTGAATAGTCTTGGAAAATAGAAATGGATGTGGCAAAATATAAACTAGCGTGGGAAAAAGTAATAGGAGTAAGAAAATATGATACAACGTGGTAAAATACGAAATAGCATAAGGAAGAAGAAATGGGCATGTAAAAATATAAGTTCGTGTAGGGGAAAGACGCGAGATGAAATATTCAATAGGTTGGGTAAAAGCAAGTGACTGGGAAAAATATGAAATAGAGTGGGAAAGAGCAAGGCGCGGGGAAAATATGCACTATTAATGATATGAAATAGGGATTGAGAGTGGATAAATAAGAAGTTGCGTGAGAAAAAAAGAATTAAATGTCGTGAAAAAGGAGAGGGCGTCGGAAAATATGAACAATTGTAATACAATACAGAATAGGATGAGGAAGAAGAAGAGGGCATGGAAAAATATAAAGTAGTGTAAAGAAGAAATACGAAGCGTGGAAAAATATTAAATAGCGTGGAAAAAATGAAGGAGCGTGAGAAAATATGATATAGAGTGGGGAAAAAAGCGTGTGAGCGTGCAAAAATCGGAACTAGTATCGAAAAAGCAAGGGGATTGGGAAAAGACGAAATAGCGTTGTAAAATACGAAGAAGCATTGAGAAGAATGGATAGGCATGGCAAAATGAGAAATTGTGTGGGGAAAAAGGTGGGGGCGCGGGGAGATATTCAGTAGTACGGGTAAAAACAAGTGACTTGGAAAAAAATATGAAATAGAGTGGGAAAGAGCAAGGGGCGTCACAAAATATGAAATATCGGGATAAAATACGAAACGGCGTAGAAAAAAGGATTAGGCGTGGAAAAAGATAAAAATAGGTGCGAAAAAGGAAGGGGTGTAAGCAAATAATAAATAGCATTAGAAAAAATAAAGTGCATGGGAAAATATAAATGTAGGGGAAAAATATGAAATATCGTGGTAAAGTACAAAATAGCGTGGAAAAAGGTTTTTTTGCGGGGAAAAATATAAAAAAGCCTGGGAAAAAATAAGGGGCGTAAAAAATAGTAAATAGTATGATGTAAGACAAAGCGAGTGGTAAATATACAATATTGTGGTAAAATAAAATATCGCGTGGACAAAAAAGGATTGGGAGAGGAAAAGTAGGGAACAGCATAAGACAAAAAGAAGGGGAGTGATGAAATATTAAATAGTCTCAGAAAATATGAATGGATATGGCAAAATATCAACTAGCGTGGGAAAAAGCAAAGGGACTAGGAAAATATGAAATAACGTGATAAAATACGAAATAGCATGGGGAAGAAGGAATGGCCTTTTGAAAATATAAGATGATGGGAAAAAAGACGCATGTGGAGGGAACGTCGAAAAATATGAAATATTGTAATAAAAGACAAATAAGCATAATGACAAAGGAAGGGGCATGGGAAAATAGAAAGTAGTATCGGGACAAAAAAGGGGCGTTGCGCAATATTATATAGCGTGGGAAAAATAAAGGGGCGTGAAAAAATATGATATAAAGTGGGGGAAAAAAAGCGCGTGAGTAAATATTAAATAGCGTGAGAAAAATAAAGGGTCGTGGGAAAATATAAAATATCGTGGTAAAATACAAAATAGAGTCAAAAAGTGATTTGAAAATGAAAAATATTAAATAGCATGGGGCAAAAGGAAGGAGAGTAATGAAGTATTAAATAGCGTTTAAAAATAGGAAAGGGCGTGGAAAAATCGAAACTAGTATCGAAAAAGCAAGGGGATTGGGAAAAGACGAAATTGCGTTGTAAAATATGAAAAAGCACTGAGAAGAATGAATAGGCAAAGCAAAATAAGAAACAGTGTAAAATAAAAATATAAATAGCATGGGGAAAGAGGAAGGAGAGTGATGAAGTATTAAAAAGCGTCTGAAAATAGGAAGGGGCGTGGGGAAAATATGAAATTTTGTGGTCAAATACATAATAGCGTAGAAAAAAGGATTGGGAGTGAAAAAAATGAAGCAGCGTGAGTAAAAAAGGGGCGTGAGTAAATATTAAATTAGCGTGAGAAAAAAAGAAGGATTGTGAGCAAATATTAAATAGCATGGGAAAAAGAAAATAGCGCGGGAAAATATAGAATATCGTGGTACAATACAATAAAGCGTCGAAAAAAAGGATTGGGAGAGGAAAAGTAGGGAACAGCAGGGAACAAAAAGAAGGGCACAAATGAAATATTTAATAGTCTTGGAAAATAGAAATGGATGTAACAAAGTATAAACTAGTGTAGGAAAAAGCAAGGCGACTGGGAAAAAATATTAAATAACCTAGTAAAATATGAAATTGCATCGGGAGGAAGGAATGGGCACGTAAAAATATAAGATAGTGTAGGGAAAAAAGGCACGAGTGGAAATATTCAATAGGTTAGGTAAAATCCAGTGACTGAGGAAAATATGAAATAGAGTGGGAAACAGCGAAGGGCGCGGCGACTATATGAACTATCGTAATAAAATAAAAAATAGCGAATAAAAAAGGATCGGGAGTGGAAAAACATGAAACAGCGTGGGTAAAAAAGGGCGTGAGTAGTTATATAATAGCATAAGAAAAAGGAAAGGGCGCGGGAAAATATGAAATAGCTTGGAAAAAATCAAGGGAAGGGGGAAAATATGAAATATCGTGGTAAAATACAAAATAACGTGGAAAAAGGGATTGGGTGAGGAATAATACGAAAATGCGTAGGGAAAAAAGAAGTTGTTAAAGAGCTTGGAGGAGTTGGGATGGTTTATCATAAACGAAAATGTAGAAGATGAGAAAGGATAATATACATGGTCAGGAAAAAGAGGAAAACGGTAATTGATTATGCGATAGTGGACGATGAGGTAAGAGAAGGTCAAGAAATTAGAGGTAGGTGATTATATTGATTAGGATCACTTTTCATTAATAGTGACATTGAAAGGAGAAAAAAGTAATAGTAATATTCATAAAAAGGGGAAAAAGGTAAAGAGTGTTGGAGAAGGTGATTGGTCAAGGAAAAGAAAACAGTAGTTCAGAGAAAAGGTGAGAAATATCAAAATGGAAGAGGGAAATGTGGACGAGGAGATGGAAAAAATGATACGAGAAATAAAAAGGAAAGGTCGCGGGAAAATATGAAATATCGTGGAAAAAATCAAGGGTAGGGGGAAAATATGAAATATCGTCGTAAAATACAAAATAACGTGGAAAAAGGGTTTGGGTGGGGAATAATATGAAAATGCGTAGGGAAAAAAGAAGGGGCGTGAGAAAATATTAAATAGCATGGGGAAAGACAAAGAGTGTTGGAAAATATGAAATATTATTTTTTCTAAATATAGCGTGGAAACAAAGGATTGGGAGAGAAAATGTTAAAACAACATGGAACAAAAAGAAAGGGAGTGATGAAATATTGAATAATCTTGGAAAATAGGAATGGATGTGGAAAAATATTAAGTAGTGTGGGAAAGAGCAAGGGGAGTAAGAAAATATGAAACAACGTGGTAAAATACGAAATAGCATGGGAAGGAAGGAATGGGCATGTAAAAATGTAAGATAGTGTAGGGAAAAAAGACGGCAGTGGAAATATTCAACGGGTGAGGTAAAAGCAAGTGACTGGGTAAAATATGAAATAGAGTGGTAAAATACAAAATAGCATGGAAAAAGGGTTTGGGTGGGGAAAAATGCGAAAATGCGTGGGGAAAAAAGAAGGGTCGTGAGAAAATATTAAATAGCATGAAGAAAGACAAAGAGTGTGGGAAAATATGAAATATTATTTTTTTTTTCAAATACCGTGAAAAAAAGGATTGGGAGAGGAAAAGGAGAGATTAAGAGCAAAAAGCGTAAAATCGATTGACGCTTTTTTTAAAAGGAAGAGAGGGGAGAGTGAAAGCAGTGAAGAAAAGGACGATTTAGGTTCTACCTCAAAATAATCAAAAATGTTTAGGTCGTTGTCGTAAAAGCTAGTTTGGTACAGAAGGGGGAGAATCGTAAGGGGGTTAAAGAAAACGGAGATGAAACCGAAGAATAGAGGAAAGAGGAAAGACTGAAAGAAATTCGCGAAATTATAATAGAAGTAATGGGCATTTATGAAGAAAGGCAGGAGAAAAGGGAAGAGGAATTAAGGAAAGAAATTAGGCGGGAAATAACTTAACTTAGAAAAGAGATGAAAAAATGGGAAGAAGTTAGGGAAAAGTTAGAAAAGAGGATGCAGTCATTGGATCAAAAACTAGAGAAGCAGGAGACTAGTAATAAAAAGGTAGAGGAAATGCTAGGTAGGAATGGGAAGATAGAAAGCTTGAACCGGGATTTTGGTGGACGCGAGAGTGGGAATACGGAAAAAGAACAATTAATCGAAAAGAAAGAGAGGGAAAAAGAAAAAGAAACATAGTGATAAAGGGTAAAAGATTAAAGGGAAGAAGATGCAGGAAGAAGTCGAAGAAGCACTAAAAATGATTGATGCAAAAGTAGAGATAAAAGAAGTGCGAAATATAGGAAGGAAAGACCGTAGAGGGGAGAGAAAAGTACAAGTGAAACTACAGAAATAGGACCATAAGAGGGAAGTAATGGCAAACAAGAGGATGTTATATGGAAGCTCGGAGAGAATAGAGGATGATTTGACATGGATAGAAAGGAGGATGCAATATGAGTTAAGGAAAACAGCGGCAAAGAAAGGAATAAGGGAAGAAGAACCTGGGATAAATATGGGAGGTTGCAGATAAACGGAGTATTTTGGGATTAGGATGACGAAAGGGAAGAGTTAGTAGGAAATGACGGGCAGGAAAACTAAGAAAGGAAGGAACAAAGGTAGAAAAATATGCAATCGTAAGAGGCAAAAAGAGACAAAACACGAATGTAGGGAAGTATGAAATATATGTTACTGGAATATAGCAGGACTGGAGAGAAAGGAGAGGGAATTAATGAAAAGTTTGACACAATGAGATGTTGTAATAATGATGGAGACGTGGCTAGATGAAAAAGGATGAAAAAAAAGGAAGGGAAAGATTACCAAGAGGTTACAAATGGCAAGTTTAAAATTCAAAGAGAAAGAATAAAAAGGGCAGAGCAATAAGAGGAATGGTGATGGGAGTGAGAAATTAATTTCTAACAGGAAAAGATAAGAAAGATAGAAAATAACAAAAAGAAAGAATAATAGTAGAATAGGTAAATATGGAAGAAGAGAAGTAGAAGATAGTGGGAGTTTATGTGAACGAAGATATGCAGGAGAAAGTGGGGATTTCAATGCGAGAGCAGGAAATAGAGGAGAAAGGGAATAGGGAGAAGAGGGAGAAAGAAAATCCAAAGATAAAGTACTGAATTGTGAATGAAAGAAGTTGTTAAAGAGTTTGGAGGAGTTGGGATGGTTTATCTTAAACGAAAATTTAGAGGAAGATGAGCAAGGATAATATACATGGTCAGGAAAAAAAGAGTAACGATTATTGATTATGCAATAGTGGACGATGAGGTAAGAGAGAAGGGCAAGAAATTAGAGGTAGGTGATTATATTGATTCGGATCACTTTCCATTAATAGTGACATTAGAGGGAGAAAAAAGTAATAGTAATATTCACAATAAAGGGGCAAAGGTAAAGAGTGTTGGAGAAGGTGATTGGTCAAGAAAAAGAAAACAATAGTTTAGAGAAAAGTTGAGAAATATCAAAATGGGAGAGGGAAATGTGGACGAGGAGATGGCAAAAGTGATGAGAGAAGTAAAAAGAGGAGTAGAGTGCACAAAGAAACATTAGGTTAATAAAAAGGGGGATACAAGTGGATGGGATAAGAATTGTAAAGAAAAAAAGGAGGTCAGAAATGAATTAAGAAAGTAGAGAAAAGAAAAAAGTAATGGGGAAGAATATAGAAGAAAAAAGAAAGAGTATTCTGAGTTGTGTGATCAAAAGAAAGAGGAAGATAATAAAAGATTTGAGGAAGAGGCGGAGAAGGCCATGACGAAAGAAGAGGTATGGAAGGTAGTAAATAGAGAAAGAAGAAGAAGAAAAAGAGTAAATCAAGATATTGAAATGGTAGAGTGGAAAAAATATTTTTTGGATATGCTAGGAGTGGAGAGAAAAGTTAGGAAGGGAGTAAAATATGGTAGAGAAAGGGATGAGAAAGAGGACATAACAAGGGAAGAAATAGTCAAGGTGCTAGGAATAACGAAGGATGGAAAGGCACCTGGTATAGATGATATTTCAAATGAAGTATGGAAATATGGAGAAACAGAACTATAGTAATGGGCATGGATAATGTATAATCAAATATGGAGAGGAGAGGGGTGGCCAGAGTTATGAAGGGAAGGAGTAGTGATACAAATAGTAAAGATAGGTAAATGAGAGGAGGTTAAAGATTATAGGTGTGTGACTCTGATGCCAACCCTGTATAATGTATATGTAACTGTTTTGTCGGATAGACTGAAGAAAGAAGTCTAGAAAAAAAAGATATAGCCACTGAATCAGACAGGGTTTAGAAAAGGAATGGGGGTAATGGACAACATATATATTCTGAACTATTTAGTAAACAAGAGGATTAAAAAGGAACAAGGGGAAATGATAGCAATGTTCGTGAAGTTAAAGGCAGCGTTTGTCTCATTAGACCGAGGCGAAGTAGAAAAAGGTATGGTGAAAAAAGGGATAAGAGAGGAATCAATAAAGAGAGTATCGGAAATTACATTATTATCAGAATTGAAAGAAGAAATGAGGAGGAAAGGTTAGGGAGGAGAAAGGATAGGGGAGGAAAAGATATATACACTGGCATACGTAGACGACACAGTGCTGATGGTAGAGGATAAAGAAGGGATGGCGGGCTTAATTAAAGGATTAGTGAAATTCGATACAAAGCTGAGGCAGGGAAAGGGAGGGGAGTTGGCGAGAAAGTGTTTAATGTTGGTAGAATAGAGGAGAGGCAGGGCGATAGAATTAACAAAATGGGAAGAAGAAAGGAGGGAGTTCTTGAACGCTAGAGAAATGAAAGACGGGGCTGGAGTAAACTATAAAGAATTGGAAAAAAAGGACAGGGAAAGGCAATTAATAGAAAGATGGGGGATTGATTGAGGAATCAAAATACAATAAATGGTATAAGTTGATAAAAAAGAAAGGTTTACCAAAGTATTTAGAGAAGGGATGGGGGGGGGGGAGCAGGTGGACTAGAGTAGCAAGATTCAAATTGGGAAATGACGTAAGAGAGGGGATGTATTGGGAACAGGAAGAGAACAGAAAGTGCAGAATATGTGAATGGGAGGAGGAAACATGGGTGCACATATGGGAAGGATGTAGAAGAGGAATGAAAGATAAAGAAAGCTGGGAAGATAGATATGGTTGAGATTCTAGGGGAGGATGGATTAGGAGAAGATTGAATGAACGAGTTGGAGATCGCTAGTGAAGCGAATGAGAGTGAATGAAAGAATGCATGTGAGAGAATGGTAAATTGGAGGACCAAATAAGTGTAAGAATAAGGAAGCGGAAGTCCTATACTAAAAAATCCTAAATTGCGCTATTGCAGAAAATAGGGTTAAGGAACTAGATATAAGACTTTATAAACATAGTTTAAAATACTTGTAAATATTAAGGTTGAGATTTTCTTTTTTGTTTGTTTAATGTGAAAGAGGAATGATTGACGTCACGTTTTAAGTCTCCGATTTAAGAAAATCCTCCTTAGATTGTTTGAAACAAGTGAACAGAAAAAAAATAATTTTAGAATCTTTAGATTTTAATCCATTCGTTGATTCAAAATTAATCCTACATATTCAGGGTCTGCGTGTGCTACTTTTTCACGGAATTTGTTTTTCATTGTAAACATTTCTGTTATCGCACTTCATAAAAATTGTTTGCCTTGAATAAACATTAGCTTAAGGAATAATGAACTTGAGTGTCTAAAGAGGCTCATTTTAACTGTATACCTTTTTTTTAAATTAAATTTTTTATCTGAAAAAAATATCCTTCTTTTGATTCGCTAGAAATGGAATTACCGAAATTTCGGTTTCCGGTCAGGTGCTGTACCGTTAAGCTACTACATTGATAAAAAGAATAATCCTTTTTCAAAAATACACGCATTATTAAGCTAGGTGTCAAGAATCAAAATTTTAAAGAAATCTGTATTATCACCAGAGAATATCGAAATTTCTTAACGTCTTTATAGACCAGATGGAGCTATCAATTTGAAAAAATTATTTAATTTATTCCAAAGGCAGATAAAGAAGAAGGTCCTTTTTTTAGAAAGAAATTTTATTTAAATTTTTTTAAATTTATAATTCTATCTCGTTCACTTACAACTAAATAGTTGGATTTGCAACTTATTTTGGAATCTTCAACCGAAGAAAGAAAATTAGTGTTTCAGAACTAAATTTTGCTCAACTAAAAATGTAGTAATTGATATTTTAAATAAGAAAAATTTAAATAAAATTTAAATGAAATTTAAGTAACCCTATAGGTTACTTAAAAAAAGGTTAATTTGTAATACAAATTTTATTCAAGAAAAATGTAATAGTTACATTTGCAGTTTAAAAAATAAGATAAATTTTTTACTGAAGTCAAGAATCTTTGTGATTCTTCAATTACAATTAAATAAATTTTTACCATAAAGTTAAGCATTCACCCAAGTACTTGAATTTTCAAATAAATAAAAAACCATTTTTAACTGAATGATATAAATTCCGTAAGAAAAATATGAAAGTAAAATTTTCAATTAATAGGATTGACTCTTAACCGCAAATATTTAAATTCTCTCATTGGTTTTTTCTAGTTCAGTTCGAATTTAACCGAAAAAAAAGAACAAAGCAAAAAGGGGATAAGGGAAAATTATCCAAATTTCATTATTTTGAATAATATAATTTTGAGTATTGTTAGAAAGTTTCGGTTTTATTTAAAACATTTAAGTTTCTTTCCAGTCTTCAATTAGAGTTTAAAATGTATGAGAACATATTTGTTAACCATTATACATGAAAATAGTTATAAGAAATAATATTTTCCAAGAAAATTTTTTTTTATAACTTCAATTGATTATTACTCCACTCTGATTAAAAAGTAGAGAAAAAGTAAAACATTTTCGAATAAGAAACCCTTAAAAATTATTATTGCTAAAAAGAATATCATTACTGAAATAGAAAATTATTAGAAATAATAACAAATTGTTAAAAAAAAAAATTAATGCGGTGCACACTAGCTAACTAATAACTCATTCAAATTACAAATTTGGACAAAACGTGAAAAATTGGTAAAAAAGCAGCGACTTCTTGTTTATATCTGACGAGAAAATTTATAAAAACAATAATAAACTCTTCCAGAAATGCTAATTAATTCCAAAAACTCGCAAAAATAATTTTTTTCACGTATGGAGTCTTAGCATTATATTTGTACTTTATGGCTGATGGTAGAGAGAAATTTTAGGTTTCAACTCGATTGAAACAATATTGACGATTCTGAATAAAATCAACAAAACCGTATTTTCTTCTAGCTAGAGCCAAAAATAGCGGACTTATTTAGCGTTTCGCAACAAAAATTAGAAAGAGGAGAAAAGCCTTATGTCATTAATGGATGCTTTCTACGAAAATTAATTAAACATTTACAATGAATTATAAACAATATTGCCTATCTTACTTACCAATAGAGTGAAAGAAAACTGCTGAAATTATTGCAAAAATAGAAACACAAGTAGTCATTAGAACAACGTGGAAGAAGCTGTCTCTGCAAGAATTATTTCGAATATTACTGATGCATAATAATGTAAGCAGTAAATCAAAGACTCTGATTTCTCATGAGCATGCTACGTCATCTTGGAAAATAACGAAATTCATCAACATTTTGTACATTGGTAAACAATTACGGATCCAGATTCGAGAACGCATTTAGTAATTGGGTTCGCTCTTCCAACGCACCATGAATTGCCAAAACACTGACAAATTTCCAAAAATAATCAAGTTGGGAAAATTACCGCGAAACCAATATTAAAATCTACGATTCGACAAGCCAAACCACTCTTATTCAGATATTTTATAAATAAATTTCAAGAATTGTTCCTCCAGGACAAACATTTTATTAACCCAGATCATTCTGCCAAGGTCTAGTAGTTCGAGAAAGTAAACCCCGTTCTCCAGGTACTCAAAATACATATTTCCTGAGGAAGGGGTATTCAGAACGTAAATATAAGAGAACCTGGAAATTTTTCTATGGTTCCCTTCTTCTACAAACTATACCTGATAGTCCAGGTATTCATAGTACATCTCCTTTGGGGAAGGTGCTTTCAGAAATTATGTTTTATTTATCCTAATTGTTTTTCCAAGGTTTCGTAGTTATAGGAAGTAAACCCAGTTGTCCAGGTAGTCTAAATAAATCTTCCTCTAGAAAGTTGTATCTAGAACAAAAAAAGGGGGCACCCCTGCGTTATAAATTTACACTTACGAACTGAAAATCCTCAGAGAAGGAATGTTCCAAACACCTGGACTGTCTGTATTACGTCTTAGAAGAACGGCAGCTTCAAAATCCAATCAGGGTGTCTTAAATTTAACCAAATAATACGACCACATCTAGTTTACAACTGGTCAAACAGATAAGCTTCTCCGAATGACGAGACCTTCGAGAACTGATCAGCGTGTTTTAAATTTAAGTTGCGATCAAAACTTCCCCAAGAATGATGCTTTCTAAACACCTGGACGAACGAGTTTACTTCTTAAAATGACGAGACCTTCGAAAACCTATCAGGGTGTCTCAACTTTTAGTTCTGAACACAAATTCCTCAAAGAAGGTATGTTTTAAACATCTGGACTATCTGTTTTATGTCTTGGAAGAATGGCACCTTCAAAATCCAATCAGGGTATCTTCAATTTGACTAAATAATACAACTACCTCTAGTTTACATCTGGTCAAACAGATAAGCTTCTCAGAATGACAAGTCCTTCGAAAACTGATCAGCGTGTTTTAAATTTCAGTTGCGAACAAAAAGAGTTTCTTAAATTTGACTAAATAATATAACTACCTCTAGTCTACATCTGGTCAAACAGATACGCTTCTCCGAATGACTCCACGTGATGGTGTCTTAACTTACAGTTCTGAACAAAAATTCCTTAAGGAGGATGTATTTTGAATACATGGACTATTGTTGGATTCCTAGATCGAAATAGCTGCAACAATTTAATACCCCCAGTTTGAGTGTGACGTGAATCTACCCAAATTCTGTGGATCAGTAGAAGGTTAATTGGACCACTAATTTCCATGAAGTTAAACTTTGGAATAGAAAGGTATTACAACTATGGCTTTCAACAACGATTGATGACGTTTGGAATTATAAAACCGGGAACCCATTGAGGAATCCTTCAGTTCAGTTCAGCTTCTGCCAGTACAACGCCTTATTCCTTCGGGTTAGACCTCTTCCAGTTCAGTAATCCCCACAATCTTTTGTGTCTAAAATGTTAAAAATTTCCAACATAAATTTCCACTACATACATTGGAAGTTTATTTTATTTATAATTATTTTATAACACAAGCCTAGTAGATGAATAGCTCGACACTTGTTAATAAAAAATGTAAATCATTTCTGAGAACACTTTTTCCCGGCAAAAAAAGGAAATTTTCTGATGGAGTCAAAACTCTGGTTAGTCTAGTATATAACGCGCGTATTTATGGAATTGAAGGAATTCACAGAATTTACGAAATACAAGGAATTCACTAAAGTCGTATAATGCTCAGAATTCACGGATTTTATGGAATTAGAGGAATTCATCAGATTCATGGAATTCGAGGAATTCATGGCATACATGATATACAAGAAATTCACAAGATTCATATAATTCATCGAGTTCCCGGAATTCAAGGAATTCACGAAATTCATGGAATTTACGGAATTCATGGAATTCACGGAATTCATGGAATTCACGAAATTCATGGAATTTACGGAATTTATGGAATTCGTGGAATTCTTGAATTTCACGGAATTCTTGAAATTGATAGAATTCAAGGAATGCAATCAATTCACTAAATTGAACTAATTCATGAAATTCAAGGAAATAGTGCAATTCGTGGAATTCACAATATTCAAAGAGTTCATAAATCTCTGCGAATTTCGTAAATTTCTTGAATTCCGTCAATTCTAAAAATTCGCTTAATTTCAAAAATTTCCGTGAATTCTATGAATTCCATGAATCCCATGAAACCCATGAATTCTGCGAACTCTTTGAATTGCCTGAATTTCGCGAATTCCTTGAATTCCATGAAATTTCGTGAATTTCTTTATTTCAATGAATTCTGTAAATTTCGATAAATTTAAAAATTACGCGTATTCTATTAATTCCGTGAATCCAATCAATAAGGAATATTTATGGAATATAAAGAATTTATGGAATTCATGAAATTTATGGAATTCAATGAATTCAGGGATTCAAGGAATTCACGGAATTAGAGAAATTGACGGAATTCACGAAATTCTTCGGATTCATGGGATTATGAAATTAGAGGAATTCTTGTTATACACAAAACACAAGGAATTCACACGATTCATATAATTCATGGAATTCCCGGAATTTTAGGAATTCACGGAATTCTGAGTAGATAAGTTCATAAGTAAATAATTCATGAAATTGATAGAATTCAAGGAATTCAATCAATTTGCGGAACCGAACTAATTGATGAAATTCAAGGGAATAGTACAATTAATGGAATTCACGAAATTCAAAGTATTCGTGAAATTCTGCAAATTTCGTTAATTTCTTAGATCCCCGTAATTCGAAAAATTTCGTGTATTCCATGAATTTCATGAATTCCGTGAATTCTTTAAATTCTCTGAATTTCGCTAATTCATAGAATTCCATAAAGTTCGTGATTTTCTTTATTTCCCTAAATTCTGTGAATTTCTATTCTTATTTAGATTCTGTGCATTTCTATAATTACTTAAATTCCGTGAATTCCGCGAAACGCATAAAATTCGCGAATTCCTTGAATTCCGTGAATTCCATGATACAGTAAATTCCGTTAATTTCTTGAATTCCTTGAATTCCGTTAATTTCTTGAATTACTTAAATTCCGTGAATTCTGAAAATTCCACGAATTCCGTAAATTCTATAAATTTAATAAATTAGGCGTGTTCTTTGAATTCCATGAATTGAATCAATTAATAAATAATGGAATTCGAGGAATTTATGGAATTTTAGGAATTGAAACAATTCACGGGATTCAAAGAATTCACTGAATTCATATAATGCTCAGAATTCACAGATTTCATGGAATTAAAGGAATTCACGGTATACACAAAATGCAAGGAAATCACGATATTCATATAATTTATAGAATTCCGGGAATTATAGGAATTCACCAAATTTATCGAAATTACGGCATTCATGGATTTATTTAACGGAATTCATGGAATTCATGGAATTCATGAATTTAACGGAATTCATGCAATTGCTACAATTTAAGGAATTTAATCAATTCTCGGAATTGAAATAATTCATGAAATTGATAGAATCCAAGGAATTCAATCCATTCGCAGACTCGAACTAATTTATGAAATTCATGGAAATAGTGCAATTCATGGAATTCACGAAATTCAAAGAATTCATGAAATACAGAAATTCCGTGTATTTTATTAATTCCATGAATCTCATGAATTCCGTGAATTCTTTAAATTTCCTGAATTTCGCTAATTCATTGAATTCCATAAAGTTCGTAAATTCCTTTATTTCCATGAATCATGTGAATTTGTATAATTAATTAAATTCCGTGAATTCCGGAAATTGCATAGATTCCGTGAATTCCTTGAATTCCGCAAATTTCGTGATACAGTAAATTCTATGAATTTCATGAATTCCTTTAAGTTCGTGAATTCCGTTAACTTCATGAATTCATTGAATTTCGTGAATTACACAAATTTAATGAATTCCGTAAATTCTATGAATATAATAAAGTAAGCGCATTCTTTGAATTGCGTGAATTCAATTAATTAGGCGTAGTTAGTGAAGTATTTATATTCCATTAATTACGAGAATTTCGTGAAGAGAATTCCCGAATTCCATTAATTTCGTAATTTCCGTGTCACAATTTTCGTTTTAGAAACACTCTAATACCCGACCTAGCTTAACACTTTCCAAAAAAATACAGACCCGTCAGGTTTGGGTTTTTTTAAAAAAAAGTTGCGATTAAACAATTTTTTTATTTGGACTAAAAATTTTTTCAGCAAAAAAGCGATGACCTTTAGGAAAAAATTTACATTTTGTTTATGAAAAATAAATAATTAGGAAAAATTAGGTGACTCAGTTAGGCGCTCGGACTTCACGTTTGAGGTTAGAGGTTCGACCCCTAGAACGGCACCTCTGGACATTTTTCTTTGTGCCTTTTCCGAGGTACAGATGGTTCGGATCCCACCTTAAGCTATTGGTCCCCTTAACATGTAATGGGCTGCGACCCAGTCCATAAATGATGAGGTAAAATTGTGGCTTTGCCCAACATGTGAAATTGGGCACGCGGTTTTTATTAGATTACTTAGTTTCTATCAAGGATGCCTCCGTGACAGATAATCTACGCCGAGAGAGCCCCGTGTAGACTATTCGAAAGTAAAAATCCAACTCTAACGAAAAATTCCTTCGACATATCAGCCTGTAACCAACACAAGCTTGAGTTATTAACTTAATAATAGTAAGCCCACCTAAGGTGTTCCTGCATTGGTATAACGGTAGGGTTAAAACTTTTCTTTAATGACTTTGACGGCTATGTTGGCTGTAGAATTGCTACTGGATGGAAGCTTCTAATGTGTCCCCTAAGGGTTTACATTTTTCTTGCAACTTCTTCCCTATCCTCTACACAACTCCCACACGCATACTTGGTGTTGAGAGGCGGACTTACAGTTCAAGGTGGGTTCCGAACCACCAAGAGCAACAGCCTTAAGTACTTAGAGAACCTTTTTCTTTAGATGTACCGGTTCCTACGACTCTCCGGAGGTGAACAACTCCCTGGCTAGGCTGGTATTAACCGCATGGGTTTGCGAGGCTCTTCCAGACTGCGAGGCGGGAATCGAACCCACAAGACGACAGAGTAGGTTTAAAGCCTGCGCTTTAGCTCTCACAACCATCGTCCCACTCGTAGAATTGCTACTGATAGAGTGTATTTTAGATATTTTAAAAGGCTGATCGCCTAACGAGGATCTTTAAAGATACCCGGGAGCCACTGCTGGTAGCCATATAATGTGGGATGGTGGTAATCGTGATTTTCGAGATGGTCAGGAAGATCTCACCAATCAAATACCTAACATGAAAGAACATCTGCAAACACCGTAAACAGTGGTAAATCAACTGTGCCTGCTGAGAACGCTTTGGCTAGTATTAACAATTTGCTGCCAACCATCTTAATTAAAGTACCCAAGGAAAGTATTCAGTGGAATACCATAATAAAAGAGGAATTGGCATGCCGTTGTATGAAAGTGTGAAGCGTGAAATTGAGAGCGAAAAGAGATACAACTTCAAGACGAAGTTTGCTGGTTAGTATCCTAACATATAGAAAGTTCCAGTAAAACAAACTTATCGGCAAGATGAAGGACGTCATTGCTAATGTTCTTATCTCACAATCAAAAGGCCGAACCGTGAAGACTAAATGACTCGGATAAACATCGGCGAAGAACGCCATGTAAATAAATCTGCATCTTAAGATAAAGCAGCGTTAATTGATGTTATTGCTCAAGCTGGTGATTTCCCAGTTCCGCCACATCCTCCACAGACAAAGAAAAGGTACACGGGGTGAGAAATGAAAACGGTAGACTCTTCTTGCTTAAGTTACCAGTGCTATCCACAATAATATTTGAGCAGAATCTAGCAGATCATAATAGCTCAATATATGTAAACTCATTGTTTCTGACTGCTGAAAGATCTGCTATAAAAATGGACTGGAAGAGCAGCATCCTATTGATGAATTTTCTTTAGAAGATGTGACAACAAATACCAAAGTGTAGCTAAAGGCATAGATGCTAGGGACCATGCACATCAAGTTTTGGATCCACTAGAACCATATACAGACACTAATAACGTTGACATGAACAATGAAATCCCAGATAAACTACAGCATCTTGAAAGGAATTTTGGACGTGTTCTTGTAGAGATCAGATCTGTAGAAGCAACACAAAAGCATTTTCTATCGATGATGAATATGGCAATAGATCTTCATGCACTAATAGGACACCTGAACAGCAAGGCTTTACTTATCGAGACATTGACACCAGCAATATTGGATGAGATTGTGGACATCTGAAGGTGGAACAGCTAGAGCCACAAGGCCACTTACGGCAAAAAGGATTCAATGTTGGTTTTCCAGACAATTATTCCAGAATAAATAGAAAAAATGCAATGACATCGAACGATGAAGCAGATGTTTATTAAGGAAGATATTTTAGTTCTGTTAGAAATATACTAGGTAAAGATGAAGAAGTTTGCTCTATTAGATCTGATCAATACAGAGCATTTATGGGAAGACAAATTTTAGAGATAATAGGAAAGGAAGACGTAGAGACTGAATTTTCATCACCTAATACACCAGAACGATGACTGCTAAAATTGAACTTTTTTGGATAGAGCAATTAGAGGAATATTAAAAAAAAACGTTTTGCTCGATACAAATCTGGATTGACAATAAGTGAGCTGGAGATTTTACACAAAAGATGGTATTTTTAAACAGAAGGATTTTGAAATATTATTAGAGACAATCACGAAAGGTTTCGAAGCTAGAGCAAAAAGATCAGAAAGAAAAATGCATCTGGCAGAGTTTCATGTAGTCTTAGGAATAGAAAAGGATAGTAAAAGTTAGGTCAATGTCACCAAAAGACTTAGTTTTAAAGTAAGAATAAGATGAAAATTAATATATAATGAGATGTATAAATACAGAAAATTTAGAAGTAGATGAAAAAAAATAACTTAAATTTTTAAACATAGACAGTAACTAAATAGAAGTAGTAGACGCTTTAACTAAAATATAAATGATTTAACGAGAAATGGGTCAGACATTCAGTGAGTGGGGGAAATCTTCGGAATTCATCCCCTCCACTCACGACTAAATCTTCTTGCTCCGCGTTCAGCGAGGCAGACTAAAGCATAAAGTTAATACAGATAGAGGTGGCAAGCCAGCTTGGGAACCGTCCGCGCGTAGAGTGAAAAAGAGAATCAGAAGGAACCGACCAGTCACCTTACTCTTATGCCACTCTCATTTCACTTACGCGCTTGCTCTGTTTGAACACTACTAAACCAGCTTAACAACATCTGTATCCCTTACCTACATACCCACTACCAGTGCCCGACTGGATTTATCCCGGATCGCGCCTCGACCAATCCGTGTAAAGTTGAAGATTGTCACGTCCTACTATAGAGGGTCCTTAAGTCAGGCGAGCTTTTAAGTCATACGGACACATAAAAGAGAGATGTGTAGAGAGTGGTGGGACTAGGTTTCTCGAGTCGACAGGACACTTGGCAGCTTAATAAAAAATCCAACTTTACTGTTAAAAGTTTAATTCTTTTATAATATGAAAGAGCGATTTTGAAACTATCAATATCATCAAAAATCTGGAAATTGATTTGTAATCCTAAGGTTCCTTTCCTTCATATACGTTTTTCATTCCGGAACAGAGTTTGGACAATAAACTTCGGCTCGGTTTTGTGAACCTAGTTTCCCGCGAGGATTGATGTTTGTCTTGATTAATGTCTTCTGTTTGGCAGCCTATACTAGGAAGTTCATCGAAGTATGTAGAAGGTGTGCTAAAGTATGAGTCGGGGGTACGTCCCTCCCATGGATTGGGACTTAAAATCTGTTGAGCCTGTTGCACAGCGTATATGTCTTGTGCATCATACATAGGATCAACTCCTAGTCGCGGGGGTGGACCGTGAGCTCCTCGAGCGGCATGTGTTCTTTTATTTACGTTTCTTGCTTCAGTGAAAGCAGTTCTCCAGAGCTGTGCTGCGTTTTCAGGTTTCACTTCTTCAAGCCACCGATGTACGACTTCCAGCCATTCTTGGGCATTAATACGCCGAAAATGGGTGGGACTTTGAAAGATTGTGAATTCGTCCCTCATTTGCAGGTATGGATGAACATGCTGTCCATTATCTAAAGTTCCAATAAATATATTTTCTTTTTCAAAAAATATTGGCTCTCCGGGAGGATTTCTTGCTCCCAGTATCTCCGCTATCGTAAGAAGATGCGAACTGCTCCGCAAGCTTCGGCCTGGGAAAAATACAATACTAATTTATGATAAAATATGATTTATGATTAATAAATTCGTACAAAGTGACGTTATATGCTCATCACGCTAACGTACGAATCTTAGAATTAAAATTAAATCTATGAAATCGATAAAAATATTGATCAGTTGCAGTAGTAGTACCTTGTATCCCTGTTCCAATATTATCGTTGTTGTTTGAATGTGATCCGGGTGCTGCAAAAGGACGACACACATGTATCAAGTTAATTAAATCATTAATTTTTCACATTCACTGAAAAAATGTGATGTACATACACTACTTATAGTTTCGGTCTCCGAAATGAGGAGAAATGAAGAAAGGAAAAGCAGCAGTAGGAGTGTAAATGAGGTGAACATTAAGTATTTTTTGGACCCAATGTTACACTTCACAAATGTTAAGAGTTATATTTTTTTGGTTATTTGGTTTTTCGGTTTTATATTGAACAAATGAATTGATAAAAATCATTTTTCCGTCCTGTAAATAATCAAAATTTATCATTTTATGAAGTTCATGACGCAATTAATAAATTTTATTAGTGTTTCGTTTTGTAAAAGATATTTTGAAGCTATTTAAACAATAAATCACACTTGGTCCATAAAAGTTCTATTTACTGATTTTTTTAAACTCACATCATGTAAAGCCAACGTGCTATATAGATATAATTTTAGTTAAGTTTAAAATTCATTGAAGATGTTTACAGATAATTTTTTCTTGGGTCATAGTTTTGAAAGCAAATATTTATTTTTTATTTAATTATAGAGGGACAAGCATGGCTAGGTAGTCGAAAATGGCAAAGTAAATTGAAAATAAATAATCACTAAATATGAAACTTATTATCTTTTATATAAAATTTCAGCTCTTTTGATAATCTTACTAAATAATAAATGTAATTTATAAAATCATAATTTAAGTAGAAATACAATTATTAAAATAGAAAATAGAATAAATAAAAAATATTATTGTTTAAGTATTAGCAATAATAATGAAAATACTGACTACGTGTAGTATGCAAGCCTTGTATCCGGTTTACATTGAAATGTTTTTCATCGTCGTTGACTCTTGAGCGTGAGCTGGATTCTGTAAAAAGACAAGAGAAGTGTATCAAGTTAAATAAATAAGCAATTTTTTATATTGACTTACACATAAAAAAAAGCGTAATCCCTAATATTGGTTTTGTGCGAAATAGCTGAGACGACTTATGCCATTCCAGAGCCCCTAATGAAGATACAGTTCCCGTGCTCGAAGATGGATTAAACAACTCAGGGGATAGTCAATGAGCCACACCCCTCAGAAGGATAAACTTTTAGAACGAAAATGTAAGATTGGAAAACATTTTAATGCAGCACAATGCTCCAGCAGTACTAAGTGGTGACAAAAAGGTCAGATATTCGCTGCTGGGCGCATTTGCATTTGCCTTCACGTAATCGATATGGTATTGAGGTTTAGGGCATGGATTCCAGATGAGTTTTAAGACACGTCTCCCATCCTTTTGCTGTTGAATCGATTTCATTCCATACTGAGGACAGCGTCCTGTCGAATTGACAGGCACCATTGGCCTCAGAGAGAAGACACAACAGAAGGTTCCAAGCAGTCAACAACAAGCTCTTTTATCACCTTAGACAAATCAACTTTAGAGATGCTAGCCAGGAACAGGAGCAGATAAGGAAATTAAGGGGGCTGGTTTTTGTTACAGGAATGCTAAGGTGACTAAACCAAGAGCCTGCATGCTGACGAAGTCCATTAAATCTACTTATGTAAGTAATTGTCGAACCACACGAGTTATAAAAGCTAAGGGAACACACTGGTAAAACGAGAAACTCCCAAGAGTTTCGCAAGGAAACCAGAGAGTGGTTTAGATGTGCCAACACTGGCAAAGCTGATGAACAATTAACTCAATTAACGACGATGACGGATGCATTAATGAGTAAGATACTTCCGGGAAAGCGAAAGAGCTGGACAAACTTTTGCAACGTATTCGAAAAAGGAGCACAAGCGTCTACAGCGGATGAGGCACTCTCTTAAAACCCGGATGCTATTCTCGGAACTCTGAAATTGCCCAAATGAGGATACTCATGTCGGTCGAGAGGACTTGGATCACCTGGTGAAGGCACATCTTCCGGGATTCATAAAAATTGGTGAAAAGGGGGAGACAACTTGGAGGCAACTAACGCTGTCTGTGGCGCAAATGAGACTAAAAAGGCAGCGAAATCACGAGAATGTTTCCCCCTACAGGATTAGTTGGGCCTTTCATTCTCTCTAACTTCTTCTTTCTTTCATTCTTTCTTTCTGGATTTTCGTTCAATCAGCCTCACCTTTTTTCTACTAAAAATAGTGAAAATAATGTAGATCCATATAGAAGAAAAGCCTAGATATTGGAAAATTTATGGATATCAAAGTAGTCTTTAACTAAACGTCTAAAGAGGTGATCAGGGCGGTCATGCCTGTACATAGTGCAGACCCTATACTGTTCATCGTGCATGGCCAGCCTCCGGATGCACTCTTCGAGGTAATGCAGGAAGCATAGGGGATAGTTTATTGCTGGTCCAACAAGTCTGGGCTATCGTTCAATCCGAGTAAGAAGGACCCAGTTGTTATATTCACCAACCTGTATCTGTGGGGAAGAACGAGTTCTCTGAAAGTAGGAGGAAGACGACTAAATTCAAAGAACGAGCTAAATGTCTAGCACTCATCCTCGATAAGAAGCTGTTATGATACGAGCACCTGGCAAAAAATCACAGAAAGCTAGCAGCGACCTAATGGCTCCGCAGGAGAGCCATAGGGAAAATGTGGGTCGAACTGTCTACTGTGAAGTCTTGACTGGAAAAAAGGGGACTGATTCTAAGAGGCGTCACAGGTGCCCCGAAGTCGACACCCACTGTAGCTTTGAAGACAATTACAGTTTGAGACCCTCCATTTCGCCATTAAGGTCATATTTGCGAAGACCACCTGGAGGTTATATATGTTTAGTAGTGGAAGGATCTTGACGGTAGTGTGGGTCCAAAATGACTTCGTGATTAGGTTGATCGTAAGCATGCTCAGATACAAAATCACCACGCGCTATCTTTTCAACAAGATGTATTGTGTTAGCTTATCTAAAAAGGAAGAATGCGCTGAAGGCGAGGAAGAACCGCTAAGTGATGAAAACAATTTCTTTACAAATGGCTCTAGGAAAAAGGAGAAAGCAGGAGCCGGCGTGTATTTTATAAGGAGTGGAAAGAGCTTCACGATTCCAATGGTGTTCAACGCTACAGTCCTACAATTTGCGATTATGCTGCAGTACGTCTGCGAAGTATAGGAGTATGATAAAAAGATACTTGTATCTACTCAGATAGCAGGACCGCTAAAATAGCCCAGAATGGAAAAACGATTACGTCACTACTAGTATGGTAGTGCTTTGAGGCACTAAACAAACGAGTGAAGGAAAACCGAGTGACTCTACTTCGGAGCGCTCGACACAGCATGAAAGGCAGTGAGATATCGGACAGGCTAGTAAAACCAGCAGCAAGAGGAAACTTCGTTGCACCTGAAACAGCTGCAGGCATTACCAATAGGTTAGTCATAAATGTAATCAACAGTTGCCTGTCGGAGGAGCATCAACAGAAGTGGTGATTGGCCATTGGCTTGTGAGCTCAATTCTGTAAATGTTCAAGGAAAATGTATCAAGTTTAATGCCTAATCTATTAGTCATATTGATTTGCAACAGAAAAAGCCAAGCATACTTTTCGCCCTCCTTTGACAAAAAAATTCTATTCCATTTTTTCTGTGTTTATGTGTAATTATTCAACGAACCGCATGACAAGATGGCTTCACTACTTTTAATTGGAACAAAATTTTCTTATATAAAATAGTTCACGCCATATTACTTTCTTTCTGCAAAAGCTTTATTGTCTGATTTGTTTTAGGAGATTTGATCAGAAATAGTTCGTCTATGTTTCTTTTGAATTCATTCTCACATATTATTTCCACTTCGATTCTATTTAAGCCCTAAAAGTAGTACTAACATTTTATTCATAGTGCACCAAATTAAATATAGCATATTTTTAGTGTATTTAAAATTTTATTTTAAAAGTTTTTTTGCAAAGAATCCCACCGAATTCGTGTTTCACTAAAAGACTTTGTTTCATCCGGGTTTCGTAGGCTAGAGTTGTAACCCTTATAGTTTCGGCCTAGAGTCTATCCATTGTCGAACTTTTTTAAAGGAGGAGAAGTACAGGAAAATTTCGAAACGCAATTAGGTGAAGTAAAGGAAAATGGGAAGTAGAGTAGTGACAGAAAATTAGGGACAGAAAAGTAAGACGAAATGGAAAGAAAAAAATCTGAGGTTGTAAGGGTAAATTAGTAGAAGGAAAGTAAGAAATAAGTAGAGGACAAGTGAGAGAAAATTAAGGGAGGAAAATTGAGAACGTCAACGGAATTGAGAGGTGGGGAAGTAGAGAAAGAGAGGGATATTAAGGGGAGCAAAGTAAAGAGGTTAAGAAGGAGAAACTAGAGTGGAGAAGCAGCCGATGTGAGGGAAGATGAGGAAAAAAAAATAATTGAAGGAAAGAGAAAATGATGCGAGTACTTCCAGGTGAAGCGAGCGCAGGGCAACTAGGAGAAATTTTGCAAAATTACGGGAAGCGGAATGGAATGGGGATATAGGAAATAAAGGGAGAAGAAGTTGGAAACATTTATGGAGCATAAGGGCAAATTAGTAAAGACAAATTAGAGGAAGTGTAGGGAAATAAGGGAAGGGAAAGTAGGAGCAGTGATAATAAATTATAAAGCAAAAGTAGGGGTAGTTAAGGGAATTAAGGGTAGAAGAAGTAGGGTGAAGTGAAGAAATAGCGTGTTTAAATATGAAATAGCATGAAAAAAGGGAATGGGCGTAAAAAATATAAAGTAGCATTGAAAAAAATAAAGGGGAATGGGAAAATATGAAATGCGGTGGAAAAATAGGAATCGGCATGGGGGAATGTAAAGAAAGCATGGTAAAGTAGGAAATAGCATAGGGAAAAAGAAAAGACGTGGAAAAATATTAAATAGTGCAAAATATATTCGAAATTTCAGAAAAACAAGAACAGTCCTGGGTTAATTTAAATTAGCGTGGGAAAATATGAAAAAAGCGTCGAGAAAAATGGAAGGAGACTTGGAAAATAAAAAATAGCATAATAAAATACAAAATAGCTTGGGGAAAAAGAAATGGACGTGGCAAAACATGAGATAGCGTGGGAAAAAATAGACGTATGGGAAATTATGCATAGGAAAAAAAAAAGTGATATGAAGAAATATGAAACAGCGTGGAAAAAAGGGCGCGGGGACGTAATAAATAGTGTGGAAACATATACAAAAAGTGTACGGAAACAGGAGCGGTCCTGGGAAAATATGAAATATCGGGGGGGGGGGGGGGGAAAAAAATCAAAAAAATGGCGTAAAGAAATTTAAATAACAGGAAAAACTGGAAATCTGTGTGAAACAAATTGACAGAAGCATGGGAAACTGTCGAAAAATAGGAGAGGGTGTGGGCAAATATAAAATAGCGTAGGAAAAAGAGGCGTGGGAAAATAATTAATAATGTGTAAAATATATAAAAAATATAGGGAAACAGGAAAGGACATAGGAAAATATAAAGCAGTGTATTGCAATAAAAAAAACATGAGATAAATGAAATCAGGGTTAGCAAGTAAAAAATTTTGTAGTAAAATCGAAATAGCGTGGAGAAAATAGGAAAGGACGCACAACAATATTAAATAGCGTGGAAAAAGACGTATGGCAAAATATGAAATAGCGTGGAAAAAAGACATATGGGAAAATATGAAATAGCGTGGAAAAAAAGACGCAGGGAAAAATATGAAATAAAGTGGGAAAAAGAAACATGTCTGAGAAAATACGAAATAGCGCAGTGAAATACAAAGTAACGTGAAGAAAAGGGAATAGGGGTCGTCAAATATAAAATATCATAAAAAAAATTAAAGGCATGATTTAATACAAAATGACGTGGGAAAATGGGAATCGGCATAGGAAAATATCAAGAAAGCATGGCAAAATATAAAATAACATGGAAAAGAAGATGTATGGGAAAATACGAAATAGCACAGTAAAATACAAAATAACGTGAGGAAAAGGGGATAGGGTTCGTAAAATATAAAATAGCGTCGAAAAACAGGAATCAGCATAGGAAAATTTTAACAAAGTATAGCAAAATATTAAATAGCATGGGGAAAAAGATGCATGGGAAAATATGAAATAGCGTGGGATAAAGAAACAGGGTAAGGAAAATATGAAATACCGTAATAAAATAGAATATAACGTCAAGAAAAGGGAATAGCGGTCGTAAAATATAAAATGGCGTGGGAAAATAGGAAACACCACGGGAAAATTCGAAGAAATTATGGCTAAATATTAAATTGCATGGAAAAAAAGATGCATAGGAAAATATGAAATAGAGTGGGAAAATACAATATAACGTGAAAAAAAAGAATAGCGGTCGTAAAATATAAAATAGCGGGGAAAAATTGGAATCGGCATGGAAAAATTTAAAGAAATTATGGCAAAATATTAAATAGCATGGGAAAAAAGATGCATGGGAAAATGTGAAATAGCGTGAGAAAAAGAAACAGACTTGGGAAAATATGAAATAGAGTGGGAAAAAGAAACAGGCTTGGGAAAATATGAAATAGAGTGAGAAAATACAATATAACCTGAAAAAAAAGAATAGCGGTCGTAAAATATAAAATGGCGGGGAAAAATTGGAATCGGCATGGAAAAATTTGAAGAAATTATGGCAAAATATTAAATAGCATGGGAAAAAAAGATCCATGGGAAAATATGAAATAGCGTGAGAAAAAGAAATAGGCTTGGGAAAATATAAAATAGAGTGGGAAAAAGAAACAGGCTTGGGAAAATATGAAATAGCGTAGTAAAATACAATATAACGTGAAGAAAAGGGGATAGGAGTCGCAAAATATAAAATAGTGTCGAAAAACATGAATCAGCATGGGAAAATTTTAACAAAGTATAGCAAAATATTAAAAAGCATGGGAAAAAAGATGCATGGAAAAATATGAAATAGAGTGGGAAAAAGAAACAGGCTTGGGAAAATATGAAATAGCATAGTTAAAAACAAAATAACATGAAAAAAGGGAATAGGGGTCGTAAAATATAAAATGGCGTGGGGAAAAAATAAAGGGCGTGATAAAATATAAAATGGCGTAAGAAAATAGGAATCGGCATGAGAAAATTTTAAGAAAACATGGAAATATATGAAATAGCATGGAAAAAAGAGGCGTGGGAAAATATGAAATAGAGTGGGAAAAAGAAACATGCTTGTGAAAATATGAAATAACGTAGTAAAATACAATATAACGTAAAGAAAAGAGAATAGGGGTCATAAAATATAAAATATCATAAGAAAAAAACTAAAGGGCATGATTTAATATAAAGTGATGTGGGAAAATAGGAATCGGCATAGGAAAATATCAAGAAAGCATGGCAAAATATAAAATAACATGGGAAAAAAGATGTATGGGAAAATACGTTATAGCGTAGTAAAATGCAAAATAACACGAAGAAAAGGGGATAGGGGTCGCAAAATATAAAATGGCGTCGAAAAACATGAATCAGCATGGGAAAATTTTAACAAAGTTTAGCAAAATATTGAAAAGCGTGGGAAAAGAGATGCATGGGAAAATATGAAATAGAGTGTGAAGAAGAAACAGGCTTGGGAAAATATGAAATAGCGTAGTAAAATACAATAAAACGTTAAGAAAAGGGATAGAGGTCGTAAAATATAAAATGGCGTGGGGAAAAAATAAAGTGCGCGATTAAATATAAAATGGCGTGGGAAAATAGGAATCGGCATGAGAAAATTTTAAGAAAGCATGGAAAAATATGAAATAGCATGGAAAAAAGAGGCGTGGGAAAATATGAAATAGAGTGGGAAAAAGAAACATGCTTGTGAAAATA
>JAAAKG020140159.1:0-12175 GCA_010014905.2 Druon quercuslanigerum | reverse complement strand
CAGTCGAACATATGGTTCCGCAAACTCGCCACAAGGAGGCGACAGGTGTCGCGAGCGCAGATTTTAAAATCCTAACATTTTTTATTCGCGAATATTATTATTCGGCAATTTTTCAATTCGAGAATTTTACATTATCGGAATTTTTATTTTTTCGGGATTTTTAGTCGTTTCTTTTTGTTTTTGAAAATTAATGCATTTTATTGAAACTTTGTTTTTTGTGTGTGTTAAAAAGGCAAGTTTTTCTAGAAAATTAATATCTTTTTTTAGAAACTTTTTTGGTAGAACTTTTATCTTTTTGGTTTAAAAATGAATTTTTTTGTCAAAAATGCCTCCTTTTTTTCTTTTTTTAATGGTTTTTGTTTAAAATTTCCTTTTTTTTAATTGGTTTAGCACAAATTTTAATAGTTTATTTATGGATAAAAATTAAACTTTTTCAATTTACAATTATACTACTTAGTTAAAAGTCTTTCGCCGAAATTATTGTTTAGTCGTTGAAAATTTCACTATTCTTTTAAAAATTAATTTTAATATTGCTAAAATTTTCAATTCTAAACTGAAAATATTAGTGGAAAATAATTCTTTTTGAGAAAAATGTTATTTTTCTGAGTTCAAATGTCAACTGTTTTAAAGAAAATATACGTTAATGGGTTAAAAATTTAGCGATTTGTATGACATTTTTCTAGCTATTTATTGAAGAATCTTTTTAGGTTTAAAATTTAACTTTTTAAATTAAATTTATCCTTTTGATTCAAAAATAAATCCGGTTTTCTATAACTTTGACCTTTATTTATTTTTATAATAAATTAATTTAACTACTTATTTAAATATTATATTTTTGTTTAAAAAATTTTTCCTTTTGAATTGAAATTTCCAAAAATCGTTTCAAAGTAAAACTTTTTGATTTTAGAATCTTAATTTTTGTTTGGAAATTATATGACTTGCTTAAAATTTCTACTACTTACTGAAAAGTTAAAAACCTTTACTAAAATTAAATGTTTTGTTTTTACAAATTTTATTATTTTTCCTAACATTCGTTTTTATGTTTTTAATAGCTTACTTTTTAAACTGACAATTTGACAATTGCATTTTTGTTTTATGATTGATCATATTTAGTTAAAAAATATTGACTTTTGTTTCCAATTCTCCTTTGTAGTAAAAAATTAATCTTTCTTGGATAAAAATTTCATTTTATTGAAAAGTTGATTATTTTAGTAAAAATTTCATAAACATTTCATGTCATTATTTCTTTGTGAAAAGTCAACTGTTTTGTTAGAAATTGATAAATTTTTTTTTTAATTTCACGACATACTTTTGAATAAAAAAATTGAATTGGAAACTTACCATAAATTGCCGATTCCTCAATTTAAAAATGACCTAAAATTGCGGGAAATTTATGAAAATCCGTGTTCATTTATGTTAAATAGGCAGGTAAATATGTTAAATTACACAAAATTCAATCTTGAAACTTTTCATAAATTTCCCGAAATTTCTGATATTGTTGGTAATTTATGGTAATATTACAAGTAATTTATGGTAACTTATTATAAACTGCACAAATTTCAATTAAAAAATGTCTATAAATTTCCCGTACTTTTTGGAAATTTTCGGTGATTAATGGTTAATTTACAGATAAATATGGTTACTTACATAAATTAACCAAAATTCAATTTTAAAAATTATCTCATACATTTCTGGCAACTTACAAAATTTCTGCTAAATTATGGTAATTTAACAGGTGATTTATGGTAAATTACTATAAGTTTCTCAAAATTCATTTTTCAACATTTTTATAAATTTCGAGAAATGTATGCTTTTTATGGTAAATTATGGTAACATTACATGAAATTTATGGTAACTTACCATAAATTGCTGGAAATTCAATCAAAAAATATCTACAAATTTCCGGAAACTTACAGACCAGTTAAAATTGATTTTTTGGCAATTTATGGTAAAGTACCATAAATTAACTAAAATTCCATTTTAAACATTTTTACAAATTTCCGGAAAATTATGACATTTTTTATGATTTATGCTAATGTTATAGGTAATTTAAGGTTATTTATCATAAATGACACAAAATTCCATTTCACAATTTCTGTCAGGGTGTGCCAGGGTGAGAGCACAGTGTTTGCGTTGCTCTTTCTGTCCGATTAAAAATTTTATTTTATTTTTATTTTTAATTATTTCCCTTGCCTTGATAAGAGTGATGTACGAGTACCCAAACGTTGGTGATTATTTCTTGCAGATGCTTTTTTTTCTTTTGATAATGATGGAAATAATTAAGAATGAAAGAAATAAAAAAGAGAAGGAAGGGGATTTGGTTGGTTGCCTTCTCATCTTTCCTCCCTCTTTATTATTTTTATCCAAGAAGAAAAGGAATTCGTATATTTATTAGGAAAAAGATTTAAAAAAATGTTTTTCAGATGGCAATAGGAACATTTTATTGTGGTTATCCAAATTTGTTCGCTGGATTCTTGATTTTATTTTCAGGAATTCTCACATGAAATATGGTAAATTACCAGGAATGACCCAAAATTGAATCTTGAACATTTTTGTAAATTTCCTAAAATGTATGAAACGTTTGAGAGCTTCTGGTAATTTTACAGGTAATTTATGATAACTTATAATAATTTGCCCAAAATTCAATTTAAAAATAGCTACAAATTGGCGGAAATTTATGGTCATTTATGGTTTCATTATTGTATCATTTAAATGTTTGGTAATTTATGGTAATATTGCAGGTAACTTATGGTAACTTTTCATAATTTGACCAAAATTCAATATAAAAAATCTGTTAATTTGCTGTCATTTATGGTCATTTTGCTAACAAATATCGTATCTTACCACAAATTACCCGTTATTCAATTTCAAGCACTTTTATAAATTCCGGGGAAATTATTAACTTTTTTCGTAATTTATGGTAACATAAATTTTTCGAAATTTCTGAAAATGTTTGTGATTTATGGTAATTTTATAGGTAATTTATGGTACCTTACGATAATTTTCCTAATATATAATTTAAAAATATCTACAAATTTGCAGAAATTTTCGGTAATTTATGGTCATTTTACAGATGAATATGGTAACTTACCATAAATTACCCAAAATTAAAATTTTCAATGTCTCTACATTTCGGGAAACTTATTAAATTTTTTGGTCATTTATGGTGCTTAAACAGGTAAATATCGTCGATTACCATACATAACCCAAAATTCAATCTTAAAATTTTTTATAAATTTTCCGAAATTTATGAAAATGTTGTTAATTTATAGTTATATTACAGGTAATGTATGGCCACTTACCATACTTTTTCCAAAATGTTATTTAAAAATATCCATAACTTTGCGGAATATATCGCTCATTTGTGTTTACGGATAAATATGGTAACTTACCATAACTTACCCAAATTTCAATTTCAAACCTTTTTATAAATTTCTACAAAGTTATGAAAGTTTTTAGTAACTCATGGTAATATTATTGGTAATTCATGGAAACTTAAGAAAATTTACCCAATATTCAACTTAAAACATTTTTATAAATTTGCCGTAATTTTTAAAATTATTGGCATTTTGTGTTAATGTTACAGTTGATTTGTGATAACTGACCATATTTTGCAAAAATTAAATTTAAAAATATCTATAAATTTGCGGAAATTATCGCTCATTTATGGTGCTTTTACAGATAAACATAGTAATTTACCGTAAATTACCCAAAATTCAATTTAAAATATTTTTACAAATTTCTCGTAATTTATGAAATTGTTGGTAGTTTCTGGTAATATTACAGGTAAGTTATGGTAACTTGCCATAAGTAGCTTAAAATTCAGTTTTAAATATTTATAAATTTGCGGAATTTATCGCTCATTTATGGTACTTTTACAGATAAATGTGTTGATTTACCATAAATTACCCATAATTCAAATGTAAAAACTTTTGTACATTTCTAAAAAATTATGAAATTTTTTAGTAATTCATGGTAATATTATTGGAAATTCATGGAAACTTAAGATAAATTACCCAATATTCAATTCAAAACATTTTTATAAATTTCCCGTAATTAATGAAATTGTTGATATTTTGTGGAAATGTAACAGGTAATTTATGGTAACTTGCCATATTTTTCAAAAATTCAATTTAAAAAATCTATAACTTTGCGGAATATATCGCTCATTTGTGTTTACGGATAAATATGGTAACTTACCATAACTTACCCAAATTTCAATTTCAAACCTTTTTCTAAATTTCTACAAAGTTATTAAATTTTTTAGTAATTCATGGCAATATTATTGGTAATTCATGGAAACTTAAAACAAGTTACCCAATATACAACTTAAAACATTTTTATAAATTTGCCGTAATTTTTAAAATTATTGGCATTTTGCGTTAATGTTACAGTTGATTTATGATAACTGACCATATTTTGCAAAAATTAAATCTAAAAATATCTATAAATTTCGGAAATTATCGCTCATTTATGGTGCTTTTACAGATAAACATGGTAATTTACCATAAATCACCCAAAATTCAATTTAAATTTTTTTTAAAAATTTACCGTAATTTATGAAGTTGTTGGTAGTTTGTGATAATATTACAGGTAAGTTATGGTAACTTGCCATAAGTCGCCCAAAATTCAATTTTAAATATTTATAAATTTGCGGAAATTATCGCTCATTTATGGTAATTTTACAGATAAATGTGTTGATTTATCATAAATTACCCATAATTCAAATGTAAAAACTTTTGTACATTTCTACAAAATCATGAAATTTTTTAGTAATTCATGGTAATATTATTGCAAATCCATGGAAACTTAAGATAAATTACCCAATATTCGATTAACAACATTTTTATAAATTTCCCGTTACTAATGAAATTATTGGTATTTTGTGGTAATATTACAAGTAATTTTTGGTAAATTACCATCATTTTCCCAAAATTCAATTTAAAAATATCTTAATTTGCGGAAATTATCACTCATTTATGGTACTTTAGGCATAAATGTGGTGATTTACTCTAAATTACTCACACTTAAATTTTAAATATTTTTGTAAATTTTTTAGTATTTCAAGGTAACATTATTGGTGATTTACGAGAACTTAAGATAAATTACGCAATATTTAATTAAAAATATTTTTATTTTTCCGCAATTTATGAAACTGTTGGCAGTTTGTGGTAATATCACACGTCAATTATGGTAACTTACCATAATTTGCCCAAAATTCAATTTCAAATATCTATAAATTTGCGGAAATTATCGCTCATTGATGGTACTTTTACACATAAACATGGTAATTTACCATAAATTGCCTAAAATTCAATTTAAAACATTCTTATAAATTTCTCGCAATTTATGAAATTGTTGGTATTTTCTGGTAATATTACAGGTACTTTATGACAACTTGCCATAATTTGCAAACAATTCAATTTAAAAATATCTATATATTTGCGGAAACTTTCGGTCATTTATGTTAGTTTTACTATCGATTTACTATGGATCTTACTAAAGTAATTTATGGTAATTATATAGGTAAATATGGCAACTTACGATGAAGTAAGTTAAGTTTGGTAATTTATGGTAATTTACTATAAGTTACCTAAAGGTAATTATAAAATGTCTACAATTATTGGGAAATTTATGGTCATTTATGCCAGTTAGATAGGTAAATATGGTAAATTACCATGAATTTCCCAAAAATAAATGGAAATTTTCGTTTAATAATGTTAATTTTACGGGTAAATATAGTACCTTATCGTAATTTACCCAACATTCAATCTTAAACATTTGTATGCATTGACGGTCATTTATTATAAATTCCTTAAAATTCAATTTTAAAATGTCTATAAATTTCGAGATAATAATGGAAAACTTTTTTATAAATTTTCCGAAATTTATGAAATTGTTTCTAGTATATGGTAAAAATACAGGTATTTTATGGTAATTTACCATAATTTGCCAAAAATTCAATTTAAAAATATATATAAATTTGCGGAAACTTTCGGCCTTTTATGTTAGATTTACTATCGATTTACTATGGGTCTTACTAAAGTCATTTAGGGTGAATATACTGGTAAATATGGTAACTTACCATGAAGTAAGTTAATTTTGGTAATTTATTGTAATATTACAGGTAATTTATGGTAGTTTAAAATAAATTTTGCAAAGTCCACTTTAAAATGTCTACAAATGATCAGAAATGTATGGAAATTTTTGTTCATTTATGATGATTTTGCAGGTAAATATAGTAACTTATTATAAATTACAGAAAAATCAATTTTAAACTTTTTTATACATTTCCGATAATTTATCATAAATTCCTTGAAATTTAACTTTTAAATATCTATAAATTTCGAGATATTTATGGCAATATTTGGTCATTTGTGAGAATTAGACACGTCAATATGGTAAATTACCATAAATTACCCAAAATTACATCCTGAACCTTTTTCGAAATTTAACGCTATTGATGAAATTATTTGTAATATATAGTAAAATTACACGTATTTTATCGTGATTTACCATAATTTGCCCAAAATTCAATTTAAATATATATATATATATATATATATATATATATAAAAATTTGCGGTAAATATGGTAACTTACCATAAACTACCCAGAATTTAATTTTAAACAATTTTATCAATTTCTAGATAATAATGAAATTTTTTGTAATTTATGGTAATATTGTTCGTAATTCATGTAAACTTAAAATAAATTACTCAACATTTATTAAATAATTTTCTATAAATTTCCGGACATTTTTCGTAATTTGGGGTAATTTTTTCAATTAAATATGGTAAGCTTCCATAAATCACCAACATACTCGATTATCTGCAACCAAAATTTCCTAAAATTTCTAACCTATGACGTCACTTTTTACTCCCTTGGCAGTAAAATATACTTTTTATTGACTAGGGAGTAAAATTAGAACTTTATCCCCGTTTCACAGGCGTCGCAAAGGTTCAAGATTCCTTTTTTTTTAGTAAAACTGTATTCTTCTTCGGTAAAAATGCAACTTTTAGCTTCAAAATATGCTTGAAATCTAAAAATAATTAAAGATTTTTATCCGTAATTGTTAGCACTAAAATTTGTTTCCTGTAGTAATGAAGCTTTTTATTTTGATCAAAGAAACTTTTGCTTTATTCATTCCTCAATTTCATTGACTTCCGCGCCTTTGTAGAATAAAGGAATAAAAGGAAAGCGTTAATTTCTTTTTCTTGGACTCTATTCAATTGGGCGTTCCTTTGAGCATAGGCCTGGAAGGCGAGAATCAATGATATCTTCTTCAAATGGAATTGTGCTAAATTTATTTAGGAAAAGGGCTTTTAACTCTTTGTAATCCTATTTTCTTCCAGCACATTTTTTATTCCGTAAAATTCGTTTATGGCCCTAAGAAACTTTTTTTGTTTAATTTTACCGTTCATGTCCCCTTTCCCAATCTACATTATGGCAGCTGGAAAAGTCTGAGAAAAAAAATGCTATCGAGTAAGATTTTTTTTAAATTCTGTATAATTCCCCTTTAAATTGAAATTTGAGCAAAAAAGTGATTTTAAACCTTCTTCATGAAAATTTTTATTATAAATGAAAAATAGTTATAGTCATCGTAAAAAGAGAAATTTTCAACAAAATATGTTTCATACTCAACCGAAGAAAAATTATTTTGAATCAGTTGCATTCCTTAACGAGGAAGGAGAAATTTTTACTATGAGATACAAATTTTCTAGAAAACAGTTTTATTTTTTACCTAAATATATAAATTAAAAAAAAACTAAGACCAATTGTTAAAAATTTAATCCAATAAATTCCTTTGCTATAATGAAAATTAATTCAATAATTATTTAATTAATATTTAACTATTTCAATTAAATTTTTTTTTTTTTTTTTGCTTAAAACTTGTGCTGATGTTGAAAACTCCTTTTTCAGGCCAAAAATTTAAACAACCGAATTTTGGTTAAGATTTATTATTTGGTGTGAAAAATTCATTTATTTTAATGAAAATTTTATTTAATAAAAACTTTTACTTCGTTGGTAAAAATTCGATAATTTTGTTTGAAAATGCAACATTTTTCTTTTAAAAATCGCCTTTTTCGGTTAAAAATGTAAATATTTGGTTCAAAATTAAATTTTTTTAAAAATTCATATTTGTGGGTTACAATTCAACAGTTTCTTTTTTTTTACTCCTCTCTTGACTAAAGAATTGCTCTATGTTGCAAATTCGTGTTCGAAGTTTCAAAATTCAGTTCTTTTAGTAGAAATTTATTTATCTTTGTTTAAAAATTCAAATTTTTTGTAGAAATTTTATCAATTTTGATGAAAACTACCCTTCTTTGTTAAAAATTCATGTATTTTCAACATTAATTTATTTCATTCAAACATAGTGTACGCCATTTTTGGTTAAAAATTAATCTATTTGGTTAAAGATTTTACTATTTGGTTCAAAGTTTAATTGCTTTTCTAAAAACTGAATTTTTATTTTGGAAAATTTAAATCTTCTGTTGAAAATTAGTATTTTTTGCCAATATTAATTTATTAGAAAAATTTTACTATGTCACTGTTGGATTATTTCACCTTTTCTAGTTCAGAATTCATGTATTAAATAATGAAAATTTTTTATTATTTTATTAAAAAATGAACTGTTTTGTTGAAAAATTCTTTTTTTGGGCTTAATTTCTTATTGATCGCAAAAGTTCTTATCAAATTTATAATATCGTTCTCCTAAGGTTACCTACATTTATTAAATTATTACATTAAATATTAACATTTTCGTTGAAAAAGAATATTTTCGGGTTGAAAATTCAACTTTTTTTTATTACTCTCTTTACTAAAGAATTTCTCGTTGTTGCAAAATCCTGTTTGAAAATTATCCGACTTTGTTAAAAATTCTTTTATTTTTAAAATTAATTTATTTCATTAAAAAATAGTGTATTCCATCTGTGGTTAAAAATTAATCTATTTGGTTCAAGATATTAGTGAAAAATTTATATATTGGATTAAAATATCGCATTTTTGTTAAAAAATCACTTATCTTTATGAAAATTGTATTGAATAAAAACTTTTATTTCGTTCTTATAAATTCAATAATTTTCTTTGAAAATGCAACATTTTTCTTTTAAAAATCGCCTTTTTCGGTTAAAAATGTAAATATTTGGTTCAAAATTAGCATTTTTTAAAATTCATATTTGTGGGTTTCAAATTTAACAGTTTCTTTTTTTCTTCTCTCTGGACTAAACAAATTCTCTTTGTTGCATTCTTTGTTGTATATGAGGATTAAAAATTCAGTTGTTTTAGTAGAAATTTATTCATCTTTGCTTAAACATTAAACTCATTTGCAAAAATGTCATTAGTTTTGTTGAAAACTACCCTTCTTTGTTAAAAAATCTTTAATTTTCAAAATTAATTTATTTTATTCTACTATTTGATTTAAAGTGCAACTGCTCTGCTAAAAACTAAATTTTTATTTTTGAAAATTTAACTATTTTGTTAAAAATTAGTATTTTTTGCCAATATTTTTCTAACTGAAAATTTCACTATGTCATTGTTAGATTAATTTACCATTTTTAGTTCGGAACACATGTATTTATTCATTTAAAATTTTTATTATTTTATTAAAAATTGAACTGTTTTGTTGAAAAAATTCTTATTTTGGGCTTAGTTTCTTATTTACCGCAAAATTTCTTATCAAATTTATAATATTGTTCTCCGAAGGTTACCTATTTTTATTTATTTATTTGATTAAAAGTTCACTTTTTTTTAAATAAAAGAATATTTTCGGGTTCAAAATTTAACTGTTCCTTTTTTTATTTCTCTCTTGACTAAAGAATTTCTCTTTGTTGCTATTCATGTTCGAGGTTTTAAGATTCAGTTCTTTTAGTACAAATTTATTCATCTTTGTTTAAAAATTGAACTTTTTTTGTAAAAACTTTATCAACTTTGCTGAAAATTACCCTTGTTTGTTAAAAATTCTGTTACTTGCAAAATTAATTTATTTCATTAAAATATAGTTTATTCCATCTGTGGTTAAAAATTTATCTATTTGGTTCAAGATTTTAGTTAAAAATTTTTATATTTGATTAAAATATCGTATTTTTGTTACAAAATCACTTATTTTAATGAAAATTGTATTTAATAAAAACTTTTATTTTGTTCTTATAAACTTAATAATTTTGTTTGAAAATGCAACATTTTTCGGTAAAAAATGTAAATATTCGGTTCAAAATTAGCATTTTTTTAAAATCCATATTTGTGGATTTCAAATTTAACAGTTCTTTGGTTAAAAAATCAATTTTTTTGTAAAAATTTTATTAATTTTGTTGAAAACTACCCTTCTTTGTTAAAAATTCTTTTATTTTAAAAATTAATTCAATTGATTAAAATATAGTGTACTCCATCTGTGGTTAAATATTAATCAAATTGGTTAAAGATTCTACTACTTGGTGTAAAGTTAAACTGCTCTGCTGAAAAACTAAATTTTTTTTTTTGAAAATTTAAATATTATGTTAAAAATTATTATTTTCTGCCAATATTTATCTAACTGAAAATTTGACTTTATAATTGTTAGATTAATTTATCATTTTTGTTTAGAATTCATGTATTTATTAAATTAACATTTTTATTATTTTATTAAAAAATGAACTGTTTTGTTGGACAGATTCTTCTTTTGGATTTAGTTTATTATCTACGGCAAAAGTTCTTATCAAATTTATAATATCGTTCTCCTAAGGTTACCTATGTTCATTTAATTATTTGATTAAGTATTATTTTTCTCGTTGAATAAGAATATTTTCGGGTTGAAAATTCAACTTTTTTTTAATACTCTCTTGACTAAAGAATTTCTCTTCGTTGCAAAATCGTGCTCGAGGTTTCAAAATTCAGTTCTTTTGGTAAAAATTTATTTTTCTTTGCTTAAAAATTTAACTTTTTTGTAGAAATTTCATCAATTTTGTGGAAAATGACCCTTCGTTGTTAATTTTTTTTTATTTCTTAATTCATAATGTGTCCCCTGAGGGTTTACATGAAAAAACTAAAATAAAAATTTATACCTTAACATTTACAAATATTTACAACTATTTACATAAGGTTTTATATCTATATAGTTCCTTAACTCGAGCGAGCGGTCGAAAGCGAGAGTGCATTTGCAAGCGAGAGAGAGAGAGAGAGAGAGAGAGAGAGAATGAGAACACAAACGCATCTTAGTCTACTTATGCTATTACATATCCATTACTTACAATCTTTTTTTCACATGCATTCTTTCATTCATTTTCATTCGCTCTCCTATCACCCTCCAACTACTTCATCCAACCTTCTCCTAATCCATCCTCCCCTAGAATCTTAACCACATTATCTTGCCAGCTTCCTTCATCTTCCATTCCTCTTCTACATCCTTCCCATACGTGCTATCATGTTTCTTCCTCCCATTCACACATTCTACACTTACTGTTCTTTTCCGTTTTCTAATACCTCCCCTCTGTTACCTCGTTTTCCAATCTAAATCTTGCTATTTCGGTCCAACTTCTCACTCGCCATCCCTTCTCTAAATACTTTGGTAAATCTTCCTTTTTTATCATCTTATACCATTTATTATATTTTAATTTCTCAATCATCCCCCATTTTTCTATTAATTTTCTTTCCCTGTCCTTTCTTCCAATTCTTTATAGTTTACTCCAGTCCCTTCTTCCACCTCTCTAGCATTCAAGAACTCCCTCCTTCTTCTTCCCATCTCCTTAATTCTGTTGCCCTTCCTCTCCTCTCATCTACCTCCATCAAACACTTTCTGGCCAACTCCCCTCCCTTTCCCTTAATTAATTTATTCCTTTGCGCTTATTCTCTCACCATATATCCTGGCGTCCTCCAATCTAACCCTAATGTCCACCATAAATATCTTTCTTGTAAACTCTCAATATCTTTCCTTTCTTTCCAAACCCATATCTCTGCCCCATAACTTAATGCCGGCTATATCAGCGTCTCAAATAACCACATCTTCCTTCTACAATTTTTTTGTTCACCTTCTTTTTCCGATTTCCCATATCTGTTTTATTACTTTTGTTGCTTTTTCTTATCCTTTCTCTTATGTGAGCTCTATGATCTCCATTCTTTTTTAAAATATATCCCAAATATTTAAACTCTTTCACTTCTTCTATCTTTATACCCTTCCATTTCCTCGTCCATTCTTTTTGTC
>JAAAKG020140158.1:0-12175 GCA_010014905.2 Druon quercuslanigerum | reverse complement strand
ATTTTGGAGTTGGAGAAGTTAAACAGTTAAATATTGTGAGTGGAATAAGATTCAGTGCAATTAGACATTTTTCAATGTGATGTAGCATAAGTAAACTTTGGTATATTTTAATAAAACTTTTTAAGAATTAAAAGAAATAATTTAATATTGGCATTTAATTGTAGTATGGACAAAATGCAAAATAGCTGCGGGTAAAATACATCCAACGTATAGTACAATTGGCATTCTTTCCCTATTTTGGTATGGGGAAATGCAACCAGGGTATAAGAAAAATGCAACCAATGTATAAGACAGTTGGGATATTTCCCGTACTCAAGTATATAAAAATACTAACACGGTATGGAAAAATGCCCATGCCCAACAGCTATTTTCCCATACCGCTGTATGGAAAAATTTCAATACGTGTATTGGTTAATTACTTCCACGACATGTATGGAAAATTTACCACAGATTTTTTTTCAGTGTAGGTACAAATCTCGCCTTAGCCGTTCCGATTTTTCAAAGCGACAGAGCGTGAGATTATGTATGTTGTGAATAAATTATGTATATAATAATAAAAATAATAATTGTACGCGTGTGTTCCTTATTTAATTGTATCTTTTGGTGGAGTGAATTTTTTTTCATACAGTCCTTTGAGATTCTCATATGCTTTGTATGGAAACTTTAAAAGATGTTTTCGTTCTTTCGAATAAAATGTGCTTCGCTTGTCAAGTTTGATGTAGTTAATTTTAAATTCTCGCAATTTGGAAACGACATTAGATTAAATTCTCATTCATTTTTATAATTTATTCTTACAAAAAGTCTCTCCGTGTATAAACTAACGTTTAAGAGTTGCATCATGCGGTATTGGTTATACTGTACTATCGATAAATGACTGGAATAAAAAATGGATTCAAAAAATATGTGAAAAGTGGGAAAGGTGTCTAAAAATGGCTTTATTAGATATAATCTAATGTTTCAGAGTTGGATCAGGCAATATTTGTTATACTGTAATATTTTTCTAAATAGCTGGAATGAAAGATGGATTTAAAAAAGTAGGGAAATGGGTAAAAAATGGCTTCATTGGGTATAAAATATTGTTTCCGAGTAGGATCAGGTGGTATTTTATCGACTGTTATATGGTTAAGTAGCTGAAATGAACAATGGATAAAAAATTGCTTTACTTATTTTTTTGGTTTGGGTAAGAACCATTGTAAGTAAGCCATTGTTCTAAAAAAAACTGTCGTCTCTGTTAAAATCGATTTTTGGTTTTAAGAGAGCTGGAGCAAAAAGAAAAATTTCTGATAAGTTCTAATAAAGAATTATTGCATGTGAAAAACTCATTTTTTGCCTCGAATCGCTTTGAAGATTTTACAAGTTAATTATGCACCTTTTACTTTATAATAAAGATGTAATGATATTGCTTTGGAACAAATTTCATGAAGAAACTAAAATTTTAGAAATTGTACATTCTTAAAACAAAAGAATCGAAATGAAATCTGATACTTTTTAAGGCTATGCTCTAAATTATTACTGTTGGACTCTCAGTGCTAAAGGATGAAAACTTTTACTTGAGCCGCAACATTGTCGAAAAACATCCTAATATTTTCGAGTTGCATCTCATAGCGGTTGTTATATCTTTTGTTATAATTCAATATGTTAGAGTTATATAGAGTAAAATGTTGTTTATAATTATTTTGTTAGATATAACCTAATGTTTTTGAGTTGGATTAAGTGGTATTCTAAATATCCTAATGTTCCAGAGTTGAATAAGTTGGTATTTCTTATACTGTAATATTGTAATGTTGGTTCACACGAGAAATGATTTCAAATTTGATTCATTGAATGCACCCTAATATTTAAAAGTTGGATCAGTTAGTATTTTTCTTTTTACATCCTAACATTGTATATTTTTAAGGGAAAAAATAAAAATAAAAATAGCTTTATTAGATATACCCTGATTTGTCCGAGTTGGATAAGACGGAATTTTACATTGCCTGAAATTCTATTTGTTGTATTGCAATATCATATTTTAGAGTTAAATCAAGTAGCATTTTATATAACATAATGTTATAGAATTGTCAACGGTAGGGAATAGATTAAAAATCATCTTATTAGATATACGATAATATGGTTCAATCGGATCAGGCGGTATTTGCCAAACTCTAATTTTTCAGAGTTGGATGGAGTGGGAAATGGATCAAAATCGCTCTGTTGAATTTACTTGTTGAATTAAATTTATATTTTTGAGTAGGACTAGATGTTATTCGTTATACCCTAATATTGTAGAGATATGTGGTATCGGACATAAACTATGATTAGCTTTATTAGATACATGCTATTATATTTTTAGTTGCAGAAGGCGGTATTTGTTATGCCCTAACATTTTAGAGTTGGGTATGTTGACCAATTGTTGAAAAATAGCCTCCTTAGGTATATCCTAATATTTTTAAAGTTGGGTCAGACTTTAGTTATTATATTTTAATTCTTTTTAGTTAGAGCAGGCGGTGTTTGTCGTTAACTACAACCTTAGAGTCGGATTGGATGAGAACTGGATCAAAACTCGCTTTATTAAATAGAAACTTATATTTTAAAGTTGGATCATGAGGTACTTGTTATAATCCAAAAGTTTATAGTTTGATGCAGTGCTAAGGAATGAATTAGGTTTTACCGTCAGATCCTAACATTTTCGACTTGGACTGATGAGAAATGGATCAAGATCATCTTATTAGCTATACCCTATTATTTTCGGTTTGGGATAGGTGGTAGTTGTTGTACCCTACTCATTTCAAGTTGGATCAGATAGTAATTGTTACATTCTGCAGTTTTAGAATTTCATGGGGTTAGGAAGTGTATCGAAAATCGCCCTATTAGCTAAACTCAAACATGCTAGAGTTGGACATGATGAGAAATGGGTAAAAAAGTCTGTATGGATCACTTATGCCGCAATAGTGATTAAAGTATTTAATAGAGACAACAAATAATTAAACAATTGCCTAGGTCAGGAAAACCTAAAAAATGAAATGAACCCAGAGATCAGTGGTCTTAAATCATGCATCCGGCACATGAGATAAAAAAGATGAATCCGAAGAACGTAATGTCGAACCGCAAGCTTTGAAACCTGGTTTTTCGGATTTTTGCCGTGGCTCGCAGAAGAGAAAGAGTACAAGCAAAAGATTCCGATAAAAAAGGAAGTACAAGGAGAAAACACTCGAGTATCCTGAGGACGTCGGGTTACCCGGGCCTGGCTTGTTCCCCACGTGAAACTCGTGACGGCGGCTCGATTACACGAAGTAAGCAGCCGCGGAACCAACTCATAGAAACGAGGCATAATGTCCTGCTGCACTTGTCTCCCTCTCACCCACTCAACCCTTTGCTTTCTCTCTTCTTGTCTCTCTTGTGACCCGCGGCCCGCCGGGTTAGATTCCTACGTAAAACGTATACACAATGCAAGTTATTGCGGCATCGCTACAACCGGCGCCAGCGGCGCTAGAGCGCATAAATCCTGGACCAAGGACTGCCCTAAGTTTTCTCCGAAGGACCTGCTGGCCGACAGATCTGTACCTTCGTCTGTTGAGTCTTCTGATTTTCCAATATCCGATTTTCTAATCGAGATAATTTGCATCCTAGATCAATTTATTTTATTCGTTGATGACATGAACCGAGCACGTTACCAACCGCACCACGCCCCTCCCTAGTGATGGTGTTCGATACGGTACTGTTTCTGAATCGTGTCGGAATTTTTTTTCGGTGCGGTATCGGTTTCTAAGGAAACCCAGAAATCGTTTGGTATCGTTTCAGGATTTTAAAACTAGACAGCTAGATAGTGAATTTCTATGGCAAAAGAGTAGCATGATATAATGGATATTATGCATTATATTACGGATAATACGACAACGACCCGTGCAGGAATCGCCAAGTTTCTTGCTGGTTCCAGACTTGGGCCATGCTGGGGGTCCCTAGCTTGAGCCTGGCTTGAATTTTGCAATGGATCCAGCTTGAGCCAGCCTAGTGTAAAAGTTCCTAAAATGGACGACAGATGGCGTAGTACTGTTCTCTTATTTTAGTTATTACTTTCAAGTTTTATGCATCAAAATTTACAAAGTAGCAATAATTAAAATTAAATTTATAAAAATGCCTAAAATAAAAAGCACTCTAAAAGTCCGGAGGCATCAAGCAATCAGTAGCATACTATACTTATGCGATAAAATTGCAAGTAAGAAGTTTTATTGATTATAAATAATATTTTCACATTATGATTGTGCGTGACTTCTTACCTCAAATTGAGAAATTTTTTTCGTCGAATTATAAAGTGTAAACACGTTTTTAATATATGTAATAATGTGTCAAACATAAAATTTTATAATAAATATGACGGACGTACATTAAGAAATTATTGCATATAGATTTTGATGATGCAGGTGATGAAGAAGAATCAGAACTTGGCGAGGTAATTAATGAAATACCACAATTTGGAAATTTGAATCAGATTGGAGAAAATGCTATAAATTTAAAACTATTTTAGGAAAAAGAAAACGATCATAAACTGGGGCCAGGCCTGGGCTAAGCCTGGGCCAAGCTGGGCGGTCAAGCCTATCCCTGGCCAGATTAACCGTTTAATTTGAGATCGATCCAGGCTAGATCACCAGGCCAGGGCATAGTATTGCCAAGCCTGGGTCGTGCTTGGGCAGCGCTATCCTTTTTGTACTTTGCACTTTTTGCATGTTTGCACTTTGGTGTCGATGGATTATATTATTAAAACTACTAGTTGCATTATTGTAAAACTTAGTAATTATCCTCATTTTAGTATCTTATAATAAACTCCATAGTAAAAAATAGGTTATAATATTGTAAGCCAGCGTCACGCAGGAAACAAATACTGAACAACTTTAAAATTCATGCGTAAGAATCCTAAGATTAGACTAAAACAGTGCAATCTTTATCATTATTATTTTAATTTTCATGCAATATACACTACATATGAATGCAAATATGAGTGTCTTCAAAAACAATTTTGACTTTACGTCGATACATAAACAGCCGTAATTTGACAACTAGGAATAAATTTTTTTGGTTCTGTTTGGACCTCAGATTGAAGAAAAAGTATCTCATTACTCGTCCTATATGTTTTTAGCGGAAGCATTAGGAACTTTCTTCGCAAATAAAAAAAAGGTCAAGTAAACATTTTTTTAGTGTCCATCGACGTAACTAGAAATAACGTCTATATTTCATAACAGAACTTACTGTATAAAAGATTATAATTTGTTTTAGAGTGACCTTCGTTTCATTTTGTGACGTCAGCTGGCAAGATGTCTGCACGCCGAGGGCCAAAAAATAATACCAATTGCATAAACAAAATATAATTTTGTTTTATAACGTGGGCAATAGTGGATCTTCCCCATGAGTGACCAAACCACAAATGAAACGCCTAACACGGCCAGAGCCTAACTTACCAACCGACTAGGTGCCAACTTGGCTTTATTTATTGTTTTACTTTCAGCCACATTAAAATCAAAAATTGTTTTTTAAAATAAAAAAATTACTTATTTTTACTATTGACCTGTGGGTGAGCCTTTATTCCCTTCCTCGTAAGGTACCTATTGTTTTGAAATGGATACTTTTTCTAACACTTTTTCTAGGGTGCCTACTCGCCCTAAATCGTAAAATATTCCTAATATATGCTTAATATCGATCGCATTTCATTTTTGTAAAGTGAACTTCAACAAATTGCAAGACTGCACATTTTAAGCCATAAACCAACTCTCTCTCATTATTTTTGTCCAAGATAAGATTTCGCAGAAGACGGTCTGTAATTAGCAAACAATTTGATGTTCCGAAATTTAGAAAACTGCGTTGGATTCTAAAAAACTTTTAGGAGCGTCTGTGAATATTTTTCAGATTTTTTAAGATTTGAAGCTGGTTTTGGGAAGTCTCGAAAGTCGAGGCTGAAAGAAGTGCCTCCAAAACCTAATTTTTTAAAACGTTTTACATCAGCGCTAGCGTAACATTTTTTATAGAAGAGCAATATACATATTGTTTAATGCGGGAGACTTTACGCTTTCGCATCTAACTGGCTAGAATTTTGTACGATTTTTTTTGTATGAGTGGTGAGCGTTCAAAGTGAGAGTTGCATACTTTTGACGCCGACTTTCGAAATACTCACTCTCCACCGTCCTGGCGTACGTATGACCCTTCTGATTAACCAATTTTCATACAAGAAGAGAAAAAAGAAAAAATAATGCCTATAGACAATAAATTAAAAATGCCTTCATCACATCAATCTTAGAATGTTGGAAATTTCTCGGCGCCTCTGAACCCCGACGAGTGCACTTGAGCATATTTTTTATAATTTGAATAGCATGTACTAATTAGTATATACAAAATCACAAAACCCTTCGCCATCATAACCTCGAACCAACCTACTTGTCTGTCATCTACTTATGCTTAAGAGGTTTAATATGGAGTCCAACTGAAAACAGATGCACAGCCAAGTTAATGGCGCTGCAGTCAAAAGATGTGGAACAGAGTTGGTTTTAAGTAGATTTAAGATATTAACCCTGTTGTTGCCATAAAATAATTCTCCAAGTTGTTGCCAAACTTGAAATGGACAACCATCTGGCAATTTTCACATGGGTCCTCTTACCAAATGCAGTTTTAGCCTCTTTAAAACACTTGGATTCAACCTTGCAAGAGCTGCCTTCTTTTATAGCAGGACTAAACTGAACTAATGGTGTTGGTGGTGACAAAGGAGGTTTCTCCTAATAAATAATTTCTCTCGTACTCCCTGTAGATCTGGCGATGATAACCCGCCTGAAATACGCCGGTCGCAGATCTCTTTGGGGAGGCATACGAACCTAGACACCCAGGGATGAACTCGTCGAGTGCACAAACCTGCATCAGCAAACTCATAAATACACGGAGAGAAAGAGTCCCTGGATTGCCCCAACCCTCTCACACTCCCTCACTCTCTTCACTCATTCCAAGAGAAAAGGACGAGAGGATTCAGGTTCTCCATATCAGGGTGGTATGGTAGGTCGCTATAACCAGCTGCCTTTAGCAAGGAGTAGGTGGTCATTTGGAATACGCGACGACACGTGGTGTGGTTGTGGGTTGGGGCAAGTGGAAAGGCCTTTGCTCGTCCGTGGGGGCACCCATCCCCCACAGCCAATATAAGAGCGCAATTAAAATGCCGCGCTAGCGCCACTCAACGGCAACCGCCGATAAATAAACTCGCCCTCTTTCTCGCTCTTCCGGCCTTGTTCTCCAGCCGCCTCTCTTTTCCTCCAGCAGGAGGTGAATAAGTGTGCGGAGGACTGCTCGGAGGACGATTGTGTCGCGGTAGGTTGTGTGTATGGTTCTGGTCCCACTGGTCCTGGTGCTGCTGTTGGTGCTCTCTTGCCTTCTGCCTTTGGCACTGCTCACAAAAAAAGGTGGAGACGCCGAGGCTCTGCGGCCATGTTCCTCACCCCCGTGTCCACCACTCGCAAGCTCACCTACACAATACACACATGCACGAACACACTTACCTGAAAAAAGGGCCGCGTAATGTATGGCCGCGATCTAATTGTCGGAATTATCCAAGCCGTATACGTTCACAAGGTGGTATCAAGAAAATGGCGGTTGATGCGCTCTTCTGCGAGTAATGGCAATACGGTCGTTTGATCCTCATTGTTGTCGAGATTTTTTTCTACATGGAGCCAATAATCATTCTCGAGACGAAGAAAAAAGTTTACTTCGAGTTTAAAAGTTCACTTGACAGGATTGAAAAATTAACTTATGTTTTTAAATATGATATTTTGTTCATATGCTTATTAGAGTGATTTAGTTTAGAAGGAGTTGTTTGGATCACATTTAGAGGTCTCCTATTGACATTATTAGTAGTTTATATAAAAAAAGTCAACATTCTAGAGTAAAATTCCTCCTCAGTATTTATTAATTTCATTTAGTTTTTTAATAACTTGATTTTTCGATTTCAAGGTATAAAAATTAATCTAATAACATATCAAATATGCTTCAATAATGCATGTTTCGAGTATATATCAAGAATCTTATTCTTAATTTTGTATTTCGGATCAACTAAAAAGATTTTCCGATTAAAACCAAAATCTTTGCCCAGTTAAAAAAAAATCCACTGTCAACGTAAAAATCGGAATTTTCAGTGTTTCTCGAAAAAGAAGCAAAATATGAAAAAAGAAAGTGAAGCAAAATTCTCTTGGAAAAATTTATGCCAAAAAGTCTTCTTAGTATTTATTAATCTGATTTGATTTCATTTGAAACCTTGATTTTTCGATTTTAAAAGGTAAAAACTAGTGCTTACCAGTTTTATACCAGATAAAATTTTGTATTTCGGATCAACTACAAATTTTTGTCGATAAAAACCAAAATATTTGCTCAGACCGTTTAAAAAAATCCACTTTCAATATAGAAATCTACATTTTCAGTTTTTCTCGATAAGGACACGAAATATCAAAAATAAAAGAAGCAAAATTGTTTATTGGTAAAATTTCTACAAAAATGCGTCCTCAGTATTTATACTTCTTACTTGGTTTTATTTAAAAAAACTTAATTTTTGTTTTTTACAAGAGATAAATCTAAAAAAATGTATGTTTCAAGAATGCATGTTTTAAGTATGTTAAAAAATTTTTTTTTTTATTTTGTATCCGGGATATTTAAAATTATTTTTCGATAAAAACCACAATCTTTGACGAAACCAGTTATAAAAAAGTCAATAGTGCAAGATTTTTCACTGGGAAAATTGCTACAAAACAAATTTCTATTTGTTCAATATTTACTAATCTGATTTGGTTTCTTATAAAACCTTGATTTTTCACTTTTAAGAAGTAAAAACTATTTTTAACAGTTTTATACGAGAAAAAAATTTAGGATAGATAAAATACGTTTCAATTATGTATCAAGAATGTTATTCTTGATTTTTTATTTTAGATCCCTTAACAATGTTTTTTTTTTTAAAAACAAAAATCTTTGGTCAGACCGTTTTTTAAAAAATTCACTTTCAATTTAAAAATCAAAATTTTCGGTTTTTCTCAAAAACGAAGCTAGATTTGAGAAAAGTGAATCAAGCAAAATTGTTTCTTGGAAAAATACATAGCAAAAAATCTTCTTTAGTATTTACTAATCTCATTTGTTTTTCTTTGAAAATCTTGATTTCTTGTTTTTTTCTAGATTCTAAAAAATGGTAGTAAAATTTCAAAGAATTTATTTTATTTATTTATATATTTTATTTATTATTCATTATTATTAAATCGGGGGATTACAAAAATGTGAAAATTCTTCGGAACCCAACTGTTTTTAATTTAAACTAAAAATATTTTCCGGTTAAAACATCAACTTTCAGATTTTCTTGTTAATAATTAAACTGCTTTCTTCAAAGTTGAATAACATTATTGGAAATTATTTTTTGGTGAAAATTAGTTATTTTAGTTGAAGAATAATATCTATGGTTAGTTAACTATTTCCACTATTTTTTGTTGTTTTTAGCATAAAAATAAAGTTTTTAATTGCAAATTTAACTATTGCACTTTTTGTTAAAAGTTAATCTTATTCGTTGAAAATTGAAATATTTGGTTAAAATTGAATGGGTTTTGTTGAAAATTCTTCTTCACTAGTAAAAAAAAAATCTTTTTAGTTGAAAATTTGAGTATTTTGTTGAAAACTTGTCTTTTTTGAGAAAAAATGAATTAACTCTTTGGTTGAAAATTTAATTATTTTATTGCAAACTTGTCTCTCTTGGTAGAAAATTAATATTCTGAGAAGCAAAATATTGTTTTTTTTACATTTTAATACGAGAGAGAAATCTAGAAGAAATAATTTATATTTCAAGAATTTTTTTCTTAAAATTGATATATTAATTTATTATTCTCATTTAACTTTCTAAAAAAAATCTGATTTTTATATTTTAAGGTGTAAGTTTATTTTTACAATTTGATACGAAAAAATCTAGAAGAGATAATGTATGTAATTAAAAATAATTCTCATAAAACTGAATTTAGATAAACACTAAAATCTTTACCCTGATAGTTTTTGAAAATATTCATTTAAGATTGGAAAAGTCGAAATTTACAGTTTTTTTGAAAGCCTAGCGAGATATGAAAAAAATCAGAAAAGTACAATTGTTTTTTGGAAACATGTTTTAAAAAAACATCTTAAGTATTTATTAATCTCATTCAGTTTCTTTGAGAAACTTGATTTTTAGATTTTAAGAGAAAAATCTAGAGAAGATGAAATATAATTTAAATAAACGTAGCACAGTTATTTCTTTGTAAAAACTAATTTTTTTTATATTAGTCTATGAATAAACAAAACTTTGTTCTCTTGACATTCCTCTACACATCGCTACATTTTCGAGAATCACAGAAAATTTTTATTTGCTAAATTGAAAAATATTTTCTTTTAAAAACGGCCACGGCAGTTTGTTCAAACTACTTTGTTTGTTAAAACTAAAAAAAAAAATTTGTCAGCTTAAATAAACCTTTGGCTATATTTAGAAAACACAATGAATTCATTTCTTCAATTTAAATTAATTACACAGGCCAACATGGTTTAGTTGTTGGAAAGTGAAGGGTTATTTCCGAAGTAATTTTTTACTTAGAATCCGAATCCGTGATAAGAATTTGCCCATCACGTCAGGATTTTAAGATATTTGAGGTTATGTACACAAAAAATGGCGTTTTTTGCTACTTTTGAGGTTATGTACAGAAGACACAACATTTTTTGCGATTTTTTCTTTAGTTGTATCATATAGTACTGCCCTTTCTCTTTAATTACCATTTTTATTTATCAAGTTACGCCAATTGGAAATAACGAGATATAATGGGACATATCTCGTAATTTCAAATTGGCATAACTTGGAAAAGAAGAATGGTAACTGAACTCTGTGATTCTTAAATTTAAGAGAAAGAGCAGTACTATATGATACAACTAAAGAAAAAATCCTAAAAAATGTTGTGTCTTCTGTACATAACCTCAAAAGTAGCCCAAACGCCATTTTTGGGTACATAACCTCAAATATCTTAAAATCCTGACGTGATGGGCAAATTCTGACCCCGACTTCGAATTCTACGTAAAAAATTACTTCGAAAATGACCCTTCAAGGACCTTCAAGGACCTTCAATGGCTTCAGGGCTATATAAATATTCAAAATATTATTTAAAAAGTAAAAATAAATATGATACGAAATTTCGATTTTCTTACACAATACTTCGTATTCTGAGGGTGTAGCTTGATCTCTAGAGAATGAAGTGAGCATACACAATAACGTGAAAGGATACGCGAAGCTGGCAACGAGGGATCTGATGACAGGCGTTGGGGGATGAAAGGTCGGGGAAGGGGAAGGGGAAGTGGGAGGGGGAGGTCAGTCGTATTAATATCGCATATCGGGCAGGCATACCGCAGGTCGTCCACCATAGCCGCTATGAAATCATCGCGCCGCGAGGGAGTGCTTCGCAAATAGTAGAGTATAATTGGAATCCATTCGGCAAACATGATATCCGCACACTAATCAATCTGTCGCGACGTTTCTTACGTACATGTCACTCATGAGCCATAAAAATTAAATCGACTACAAAAAATCAATAATAGAACGTAAATATCACAACTAGTTGTTGAAGATAACATTTAAATCATAGTCATAAATTAAATAAAGGAATATATATTTGCATTAACGATAATTTAAATTCTTCAAATTGATTCAATTTAATAACAAGCAGGACCAAATCCCCTTTTGTGATTTTGTAATACTTGTTTGTTAATTTTTAGACTCCTCCTATTAACAAGAAAAAAAATCTTTCGGCTTTTGCGGGCACATTCTCATTGTGCGCTGCGCGCGCGGAACGCGAGTTTGAGTGCGCTTGTGGGCGCGCAGCTGTTGGTGCTCGCGCTTTTAACTTTTAGAAATAAAAGATTTTTAGGATTTGGACGACTTTTTTGCAGGAACCTGTCCTGCTCGCAAGTTTGAGCACATTTGGTGATTGTGAATTCTCTTTTGTTAAAGCTCCTGCGGCTTTAACGAACACATTCTAATCACGCAGCTCGTGAACTAATTTTTATTCTCAGCTACAATGAAAAATGTATCATTTCAATAAATTTATATTATTATGTTATGTTATGTGGAAGCTTCTAATGTGTCCCCTAAGGGTTTACATTTTTTCATTCACCCTCTTCCTATTCCTTAACACAC
>JAAAKG020140157.1:0-12175 GCA_010014905.2 Druon quercuslanigerum | reverse complement strand
GAGTTATCGTGGTTCAAAGCCAGCAGTGATTTTTAATAGTGCTTGCGTCAATCGATCTCATCATTTCCAATTCTTTAAAATCTTATGATACCTTTAAAATCTCTTTAAATATTCCTGGGAATATTTAAAAATATCATAAAATCTTTGAAATCCTTTAAAATCCCTTTTATTTGAAATCGGTTGAAAAATCTTGGAGTCCAAGTAGCCTTAAATATAAAATATTGAAATCCTTTAAGGCATTTCAATCTATTGCAAAATTTTAAGAGTCTTAAAATACTTTTAACTATTTAAAATTTTGAAATGAAAAATTTCTTTAAATTAAAGAAATTTAATTTTTTATTTGACCTGTACATTTGTTTAAATGAAAGAAACTTTATGGTTGAAAAAAGAGAATAGGTTAGTTTAAAATATATAAAAATTTTCTTTTATTTCAATAATGAATTATAAATAAATTGGCTTCCTCATGAAGCAAATAATTTCACTAAATAAAAAACGATAATAATTCGAGTTTTAAAAAACTTGCATTGTCTATTTGTTCACCTGAGGAAAAAAGTTTATTTTTATACTTTTTGTGTGTAAATGTTTTTTATTCTTTCCTAATTTGAAATTCTTTACGAAAATTTAAGATAAAAAAAAATTGTGACGAAATGGTGCACATGAGGTCAGGATTTAAATTATTACCAAGAGGCACTATAGTAATGTGGATTTAAAAATGCTTTCTTTAATTCAAAGAAATAATTTTCTTATTTCAAATTACTGATTCTAAAGAAATTATTTGTTTGATTGTTCCTCGTAACTGTTTTGATTCAAAATAATTTCGAAGGTTTTGTGGAATTTTTAAGAAGATTCCGAGGAATTTTAAAGAGATTTTTAAGATTTGAAGGGATATACAAAAAATTTTAAGAATTTGAAATATTTTCGTGTATTTTGATACTTCAAGATTTTTCAATCGATTAAAAAAAATTAAAGTGATTTCCAAGAATTTAAAAATCTTATTGCATTTTTGAAGATTCCGAGATTTGAGAAAGAGTTGAGGGATAACAAAAGATTTCTAAGAATCTGGCGGGTATATAAGGGTACTTTAAACTCCAAGATTTTTCAACCGATTTCAAATTAAAATCATTTTGAAGGATTTCAAAAATTTATGGTGTTTTTAAAGATTCTATGGAATTTTAAAGAGATTTTAAAGATTTCAAGGGATATGAAATTTTTTTAAGAATTTGAAGTTTTTTAGGGTATTTTAAAACTCAAAGATTTTTCAATCAAATTCGATAAATTAAAGGTATTTTAAAGAATTTCAAAGATTTAATGGTGTTTTTAAAGACTCCCAGGAATCTTAAGAAGAATAAAATTTTTGTAAGGGATATGCAAAGATTTTAAAGAGTTTAAAATAGGTAAGGGTATTTTAAGATGCCAAGGATTTTTCAATAGATTAAAATAAATTGAAGGATTCTCAAGGATTTCAAACATTTCGTGGCATGTTTGAAGATTCCAAAGAACTTTAAAGAGATTTTAAAGGTTCCAAGGAATACAAAAAAATTTCTAAGATTTTGAAATTCTTTAGGGTTTCTAAAAACTCCAAGATTTTTTAATCGGTTGCAATAAATTAAAGGGATTTTAACAATCTTATGGTATTTTTGAAGATTCCAAGAAATTTTAATGAGATTTCAAAGAAATTAAAAATATTTAAGGGTATTTTAAAACTCCAAGATTTTTTAATCGATTTTAAATTAAATGCATCTTAAATATTTTAAAAGATTCCGAAGAGTCTTAAAGAAAATAAAAAGATTTTAAGGGACATCCAAAGATTTCAAAGAATTAAAAATAGTTAAAGGTACTTTAAGACTCCCAGATTTTTCAATCGACTGCCTATCCCCCTATCTAGTTGGGGCTAGACTGGGCCACAACTAGATTGCCCAATTAATAGTTGGGCCCCAATTGGGCAGCCCAATCACTGTCCAAATGTGCTACTGTCTGGGTTGTAACGGTCAGCCCAACAAATGCCCATATTAAGGTAAGAAGCTGGGCCTTTGTTGGGCAGCCCACTTTATGCACAATTAATAAAAAAGGGTAGAATTATTGAATTTATAAAGTTAAAAGTAATAAATAATAAATATTTGATGGTATTTTTTTTAATTGGACGCTTCTTTATGATTTAAAAACTCTTAGCATCCTCTTATTCCTTTTTTCCTCCATCGGTCTCTTCTAACAGTCAACTCAGTGCTAAAAGCATCTGAAGTGGTGTTTTCTGCAATATATTTGGTTTAGTACAAATTCTCAACTGAGTATGAGAAATAACACAAGGTGATCACTTATTTTGTTTATTTTTACTAAAAAAAACGAAAGAACTTTGTAAAAATAAACTTAATTTTACGGAAGCTTGAACGGACTCAACACTCGACTACAAGAAAAAATGACGTTCTCGACTGCTTTAGTGCAGAGTGCAGACGACAGAGCCCGTCTGCGGCGTTGCGGCTCGCGCAGCCGCACACGTAACAGGCGGGGTTTTCAAAATTACAAAATGTTAAGTTTACAAAAAATGTTTATTTATAGTTGTTTTACTTTAAAATGTTAATATACTCTGCTGAGCTCTTTGTTTTTGTTTTTTTAGGAAATTTCGATTTTTATTTAGAGTTTATATCTAATTCGGAAACAGTTTTATTATTTTAAGCATATAAAAATATAATATATGTAAAATATATTATAAACTTTCCGTACTGTCAAAAGAAAAATGTTAGTGTATTAGTTTTAGAAAATTCTTTTACAGTTTAGTAAATTTCAGTTAACGTAACTAAAAATGTCCAGGGATTCAAAAAAATTTTCAGTTCACTAATTTCAATATAAAATATGTAGTCTATATTTTTCCTGACAATATAAATAGCAAGAAAATATGAGTGAGATAAATAGTCTTACTATTATTTATATTGTTAAGAAAAATGTTTAGTGAAAATTTATATTAAAATTAATCGAGCAACAGAATGATTCAAAATTACAGATATAGCCTGTCCAGCCAAGAGGGCGTCATATGACGTAAACAGCTGTTTACGTCAATTTACGTCTCACCATTCAAATGAAACCTGGATTTATGATCAATTTACGCATCCGCTGAGAGTCACTTGCAGTCCCGATGTACCTTTTTCGAAATTCATTTACGAGGAAGATCGCGGTATCTTGTAACTATTTTATCGCAAAGATAATTATTTTGCTCCTCAACCGAGCGTTTACTCGCGATTTCAACACTTTTTCCAGTTTCTTCTTCTCGTGCAAATTTCGAATCCCTTTCACGCTTCAGATAATTCAATATTGGAAAAATAGGTTTACTGCACTTTTTTAATTCAACAAAACCTTTTTCAGTGCTTTGCCGCCCATGACCACATCTTTTAGCATTAAGGAATTTTAGAACATTATTTTTAATTTTAAGATACCGTTTCTGAATGATAATAATTATTTAGTAAATTTAGAATAAAAGTTACTGAATTTCGTAAAGTTCATTAAAAACGTAAGAATAATTTTCTAAATTTTATATTAATTTGAAAGGATGAGGAGGGGGAGGGGGGTAACAAGGGAGAGGATTCACTGGAAGTAATGTTACGAACTTAGATAACATTTAGTTTATGGATAAAAATTCTTGTTTTAATTTTTTTTTAAAATTTAACTATTTTGTTTTAAAACTCATATTTTTTTATCAAAACTTGAACTACATGATTGAAAGTTGAACTATTTTGTTAAACATTAATTTTTTATTGAAGATTAATTTATTTCATCTCTTTTAATTGGGCTATTTCATTCATAGAAAATTAATCTTTTTGGTTAAAAAGTCATCTTTTGGACTAAACACTTTTGTTGAAAATTCATTTTTTTATTTGTTAAATATTCGGCATTTTATTTTTTTAATATTAATTCATGTTTTAAACTGAAAATGTATCCATTATATTTTTTGTTCGAACATGATATTTTTTATTAAACATTGATCTTTTTAGTGGAAAATTTAACAATTATCTAAAAGTTCATATATTTTGTTAAAATTTTTGTTTGTAGAAAATTAATCTTCTGGGTTGAAAATTTACCTGTTTAGTTAACAGATTATTTCTTTAGTTCAAAAATTAAATAGTTCGTTCAAAATTTTCTGTTCCTAATAAAAATTTAGCTATTCCATTTTTTTTTTTTTGAAAATTCATTTCTTTGATTTAAAATTTGAATTAAAAATTTGAAGTTTTATTGAAAAATAAAACTTCTCGATAATTTAAGAACAAGTTTGAAAAATAGTTTACTCTCGTAACAATATATCTACATTTTTATTAATATTCTAGTTGATAACAATTTTAAGAAATAAAAAAAAACTGTTCATCATTTTTTTATTCATTAATATGGGGGTAATTCTGAATAGGAATAATTGTAAATAATTAAAAAAATTACAATAATTTAAAATAAAAATTACTGATGAGCAGAATCAAACATATAAGAGAGCCCCAATCAAGGACCACCTCTGTGCGTGGCCAATTCGGTCCTGCCTCAACGAAGGAGGCGAGCAGCAGACCGGCCGAGAACCGTGATCGTCGAATAAAACTCAACTCAGATACGATTGAACATTTTTAATCGTATCTCGGGAACCGACAAAGATTTTTTAAGTTTCTTTGGCTTAAATTAAAGATAAATTTTTAGTCTCTATGTCGTATGATTTTCAGATTTTTGCAACAATTTTCCTAGGTCATGCTAAAACTTGAAGTCGAGTTCCAACTGTTTTTTTAATGCCCTATCTTTTTTTTCGCTGAGTAATCGTGGTTCAAAGTTAGCAGTGACTTTTAATAGTGCTTACGTCAATCGATCTCATAATTTCCGACGGTAGTGTGGATTTCCTCGAGGTATTTGAAAATTTGCATGTAACGACGATATTCTGGATGGTAGCGATACTCACGTGAAACCCACGCCAAGATTTCGCACAAATGGTTCGTAATAATCGTCGTGCCTCATTCGCTGATGAAATCGTGACCTTCTTAATGTTAACGCAGCAGCGTTTGCACAGTAATTCGTTCTTACTGAAATCTTCGGTAGCGATTTCACACGTAAGAAAATTATTATCGAAATTACATAGATTCCAGGGAGACAGTCTATTATTTAAGAACGTTAAAGTCCCATGCGGAAATTTTACAGCGGCCCTGATGTGGTCCCGATAGGGCCCCGAACTATCAGTCGTAAATACTACATGAAAAGCGCATGCCCCAATAGGGTACGAATGTGACTGATCGATTACAATTGAAGCTTAACCTTGGCAGTTGAGGCCCCGATCGGGGCCTACGTTTCTTTCCCTATCCGCACCAGATCAGGAAATCTATGCACGGGATAGATTCAATTTCGCCCGCATATTCTGTATACATAAAGATCGTAAATGCAAATTGTGGAGAAAACAAATTTTTTAGATTTTAAATTTGAATCAAAAGTTAATTGTTTAGAGTCAATTTTGGCTGATTCAAATAATGTTCATTCAAATACTGACTCAAATGTTAAAAATCAGTCCATTTTAATAACTGATGAATTCAGTAATTTCAAGTTATCCGGTCTGCTGAATTTTCAAACTAAAAAAGGTACTTTTATAATCAAAATAGTTCATCATTCAACAAAAGAAATGGTATTTTATTAAAATTATGAAGCATCTACCTTTAAAATAAAGTATAAAGTATTTCAAGTTTCAACCAATAAATATGAATTTTTAAACAAGAAGATCAATTTGCTACTAAAAAATACGAAAGTTAAAAAAGAGAACACTTTTAAATTAAAAACTTTAATTTTAAACCAAAAAAATATTTATTTTCAATTTTTAAAAAATTCAATTGTTAAATGAAAATGATCAATTTTCAACGAATAAACTTGAACTTTCAACTGAATTTATGAATCTTAAACAAAAAAATGCATTGTCAAACATGAAAATTAATTTTCTACTAAAAAAAAAGAATTTTCCACAAAATAAAAGTCTTTTCAATAAAAAGGTTTAATTTCTAACTAAGAAAAAAAGATTCATTTTCAATTTGAAAAAATTAATGTCCAAATAAAATTAAATTGTTAACCAAAAAATATAAATTTTAAACGAACGAACTTGAATTTTTAACTGAATTGATGAATCTTGAACGAAAGAAAAATGCATTTTAAACCATTAATTTTCTACAAAAAAAAATACGAATTTTCAACAAAAGACAAGACTTTTTCAATCAAGAAGTTTAAATTTTAGCTAAAAAAATTCGTTATCAATTTTTAAAACATTGAAATTTTCAACAACAAAATTAAATTTTTATATAAAAAAAATCATTTTTCCATAAAATAGTTCAATTAAGCAAACTGATGAATTTAAACTTAAAATGATGAATCATGAAACAAAAGACTATATTTTTGCAAAAGATGTAAAGTTTCAACCATATATAAAAAGACGAAGTTTGAATCAAATACAAGAATTTTCAACCGAAAAAATAAAATTTTTTAACCATACAGATGAATTTTCAACTAAAAAAATGGATCCTTAACAAAATAAATAAATAATTCAATTTTAAGCATGCAATAGAATTTTCAACCAAGTAGTATAACTTTTTTTATAAAAAATGGCAATTCTAAAAAAATATAATAATTGATATTTTCGCCAAAAAGATTTTAATTTAAAATTAAAAACAGTTAAATTTATCCAAAAAGGTGAAGTTTATCAAAAACGATTTTTTTTTTACCTGTATAAAGATTAATTTGAAACAAGATCTTCACATGAAATTTAAACCAAATTGTTACATTTAAAAATAAATGAATTTTCAATCTAGAAGATTAATTTTCTGTCAAAAAAATATAGAATGAATTTTTAAGAAAGACGTTTAACTAAATCGTTGAATTTTAAAAAGAAAATACGAATTTTCAACAAAATATTTACCTTTGATACTAAAAAATATCATTTTTCAACCAAAAACAAAGGTGTTCAATTTGGATCCGAAATTTTTTTTTACTTTTCAGTATCAAAATATAAGTTTTGAAAAAGAAATGAATTTTATACGAGGATTATACTTAAAATTTTCAACCCAAAAATATTAAGATGCCATTTCTGCTAAAATAGATGAATTTTTAAATCAAAAAGACAATTTATCGAAAAATTAGTTGAATTTTAATACAAGAAAGATTTCAGTTTGACTTTTAAGCATAAAAATATAAGTTTTAAATGAGAAAAAAATGTTCTACAAGAAAAGTTGCATTTTCTACCCAAAAATATGAATTTTCAACAAAACAGTTGAATTTTTATCAACCAAAAATAATTTTTAATAAAAATCCTGAGTTTTAAAACAAACCGTTTCAATTTTATCGCAGAAATATGCAATTTCTAGAAGAATAGATGATATTTTTTCTAAAATATGAATGTTGCGCCAAAAAAATTATATGTTAACAAAGTGGCTCAAAACCAAAATATAAGAAAAAAATTAAATAATCGAACAGAGAAACTATTAACTTTTGAGTGAACAGTATACCAGTTTGGAAAAATAAGTGAATTTTATACAAAGATTATACTTGAATTTTCAACCCAAAAAGAAAATGTTTTAAAGACATAGTTTACTTTTTAATAAAAAAGGATATTTTTTTAAATTTTTAAATTTTTATACAAAAAGTTAAATTTTTATCTAACAAAGAAGCCATTTCTACTAAAATAGATGAATTTTTAAATGAGAAAAAAATTTTGTATGATGAAAATTGCATTTTCTACCCAAAAATGTTAATTTTTAACAAGACAATTCAATTTTTAACAACCAAAAATTAATTTTTAATAAAAATCCTGAATTTTAAAACAAACCGTTACAATTTTATCGCAGAAATTTAACAAAAAATTTTAAAAAATTAAATACTCAAACAGAGAAACTATTAACTTTTAAGCGAACAGTACCATAAAAAATTTTCAAATCAAAAATTAAAAAAAAAATTGAATTTTTATCCGAAAAAGATTTTTTTTCACTTTTCAATATCAAAATATAAGTTTTGAACAAAAAGTAAATTTTCCACGGATATTATACTATTCTATTCTACTAAAATAGATGACTTTTTAAATTAAAAAGGCAAATTATAAAAAATAGTTCAATTTTCAGCACAAACATATGAGTTTTTCAAATGAGAAACAAGTTTTCTATGCGAATAACTGCATTTTCTTCATAAAAATATGAATTTTTAACAAAGCAGTTGAATTTTTAACAACAAAAAATTACTTTTTAACAAAATTCCCTAATTTTAAACTAAACAGTTACATTTTTATCGAAGAAAAAAATAGTTTAATTTTGATCCAAGCAGATTTTAGTCTATCTTTTTAGCATAAAAATATGAGTTTAAAATCATAATTCACTTTTATACGAAATTAGTTGAACTTTCAACCTAAAAAGACGAATTTTGTACACAAAATTCTAATTTTCATCCAAAAAGGATGTCTTCAACAAAATTTTGAAATTTTCAAACAAAAAATAAAATTTAGGTATGACTCAAAGAAAATCTTGTAGAGGAAGCAAATGCAAAAAATATATAAATATACGGCAAATAAATTCACAAAGAGAATAATATTATACCAGGGTTACCGCAAAACGTCATTTTTAATTTTCTCTAATTTCCCACTGATCAATTTTTCATTTTTCCTGACCATATTCATATTCAATGACCAGAATCTTAAACTTGTACAAATTTTAACCTAGAATCTTATATGAACGAAATAAAAAATTCAAAATAATATTTAAAATTTTTAAATTTATTCTCCTTGCCAGTTTAAGGTTATAGAAAATCTTGGGTTTTAAACGATTTTTTTTCTTTAAAAAAAAAAACTTCTTTCTGGCCAATAAAATTCGCTGACTTTAAAACAATTTGTTATTAGCTAAGTTAGTTTTATCATCAGCAGGTTTATTTGGCCTACGGTATTCTAAAAAAGTATGTACATTAAAAAAATACCCCCCTTCGTTTACAAATCATAAAAAAAAAATCTCTCGCACCCTCCGATTACTACTAATACTCAACCGCTGCCACACTTTGTCCAGCTAGCCGAACGCTCTCGAGAAGCGAGGAGTGCGCATGCGACTGCGCACTTTTTTCCGTTACGATAACTGATATTTCCGTTACCATTCAGGAATTTTAAGAAAGGACTTGTAATTTTCAGAAACCGTTTCTGAAGTTAAAAAAAGTGTAGTAAATTTACTATTAAAGTTACTGGATTTCGTTTTCATCAACATCATTTCGTAAATTTCATCAGTTACTTTAGAATGTTAAATGTGTCAGATTTTTCAAAAAAATTCTAATAGTGCAACTGCTTGAAATTTCAACGAAATAGTTGATTTGTCAACTAAAATTATTTAATTATGTTATTATTTGATAACAAATTAATTCAATTCTCAACCAAGTATTTGAATTTTCAGCCAAAAAATATGAATTCTCAACAAAAACTGTGATAGCAGACATTTGAAACAAAAAATATTTTCACTTTATATTTAAAATGTTGATATTTGAACCAAAAATGATTCTAATTTTAAATAAAAAAAACAGTGGAACAAAAAATGGAATAATCCAATTTTCAATTGAAAGAATTCATATAAAAAAATGTTAATAAAATAGAAAACTTTTCACAAATAAAAAGCATTTTCCAATAAAATAATTTTATATTTTCATCAATATAAATGAAATTTAAAAAAATAAGTTTAACTTTCTACCCAGTGTATTGAAACTTTCAATAAAAAAGATAAAGTCTCTAAAAAAATGTAAGAGTTGATATTTTAACAAAAAAAACTTTAATTTTAAATAAAAAATAGTTGAATTCAACGAATTTTAAAACAAGAATATTTATTTTTATACGCACTGACCGAATGAGTAATTTAAACTATTTGATTAATTTTTTATTTATTGATCGAGTCAGTCATTATTATTGATATAATCAATGGCTTTCAATTTCTTTGTTAATTTTAATCATTTTTATAAATTAATATTAACATCTGTCATTTTATATGCAGCTAATAAATTGCAGTCAACAATATTGATTGATTCATCGATTAAAACGTCTGTTTTGTCGGTAGATATATAGGACTGATTTTTCAGTCAAAGCAGGCTTTGTTTAAATTAGTAACTATACGATCCCTACTTCGAGCCCATTTCCTAATTTTTTTGCATTTTCTTCTTCTTTCGGACTATTCATTTTATTCTACATTAAATTATTTATCCATATTATTTTTCTATTTATTTTATTTTTCATTTCACCCTTCATTTTTGTCAAGATGCCAACCTTATGGGTAAAATTGCCTTTTTTGTGGATAGAAAAATTTATTTTCCCATGACATTGAGAATTTTTTCATTATTTTGTAAAAATCATCGTTTTTGAAGAAAATATTTCCATTATGTATGGCAATTTTCCCAACCACTTGGGAAATCAAAAAAACGCACATTTTGAGAATTTTCCCACTTTTTGAGTAATTTCACCTGTGTAAAAGGAAACATAAGTTTTGAAAAATTATAGTTTTTTAAGTATTTCTATAGGATGATTTATATTACTATCATTTGAAAATATTCTCAGCATTAGTAAACTAAATGCTTAATTGTTCAAATATTTTGGGAATTTTTATTCCCTTAGTGAAAATACAAAAAGTATTTCTATTAAAATAATATTATGTATATTATATTATAATTATTATTGTATGAAGCGTCGGAAGAAATAGTACATTTAATTGTTTGTATTTCACATATTCACATTTTTTAAACACGTATATTTTTGTCCCAAGATGATAAAAAAGTTCCTAAGGAATTTTTTCGAAATTGCTTTAGGATAAATTCTCCAAACCGTGGAAAATTTACCAATTTCGTTTTGGAACTCTCCCGAAGTTTTTTCAGAAAAAATTCCCAAAATACGTAACAAATTTACCGAAATGAATATTCGAGAAATTATTTCTGGAAAAATAACCGATGCATCAAGTTATTATTTTAATGCAAATTCCGATAAACGATATACATGGAATAGATCAATAGATCAATGGAAAAGGAAAAAACTGTTATTATGTTTATGCGATAGAATGCTAATTTACATATAAGAAGCGAAAGGGATCAAATGTAGTGATTATTGAACAAAAAACAATTTTTTGTTTCATAAGAAAAAATGAAATGCAAGGTTTCAGGATGGATAATTATCGAAAGTCGCGATGGAGGTTAACCACGCCTCTGTCCCCTCGAAGCACCAATCCGGATTGTCGTCTGATGTCCCCCTGCAGCGGCGACGAGAAACGACATTCCAACTCGAAGAGGACGACTGCACGAAGAGAGGAAGAGAGAATCAGTCTCTATAGTATGCCTAACCTCCTCTCACTCCGACCCCCTTGGAAACGCGACAGTTGCCCCACCCCCACGCCCTCACAGGTTCGCAATCCTGGGGATGGTAGGCGGACCGTATCAAGTGTCTCCTCAAAAAATATCATAAAAGATTAGAGATTTCAACTTACCCGGGAAATCCGTTCCGATAGTGTCATCATTTTATAACAACCTATGATGATAATGATGATGATGATGATGATGATGATGATGAGTTGACAATTGTCATTTCATTACTGCGAATTTCAATAATGCTGCTGCTCAGGTAAAAGTTGGCATCCTTTAGAACCGAGGCTCTAAAGGAACTCCGATGTAGAAATTCCGATCGGGGTTCAGTAGGACCCTGGATAGACTTCCCTATTTCGAACCAGGCGCTGGTTGCGTAAATGGAGAGGGCCTTACTAGTTCTGTAACGCTGTTTTATCCAGGTTCTAGCTAGAACTTCTGAGCAGACCCTTACGAGAGAGCCCTTTTCTCGCTTGACGATTGGTAGGGGCCCGTCTGGACCCCTTCTATTACCTGATGAATATTTAATTGATATGACAAAAAAGGTTATTAAAAAATAAAAATTAATTGATTGCGAGTATTTTGACTTTATATATTAATGGTCGCAATTAGAATAAATACATATATTACATTTATAAGCATTAGATTACAAATAAAATTTATAAGGCTGCGGAGTATCGAACACCTACACTTCTACCTGAAAAAGCCATACTCATAAGCTACAGCTCAAAAAAAGGGTGAACTTCCGATTAAGGTTTACCTCTAAAATCATTCAAACTGCGTATACCTATGTATTTTGATGCGCTGATTACGAATATGATAGTGAAAATTGGCGACTAGG
>JAAAKG020140156.1:0-12175 GCA_010014905.2 Druon quercuslanigerum | reverse complement strand
TTTAACTTTCTGAATCTGCAAATGACAGATACGCAATTCACAGAGTAGTCTTTTCAATGGATTCTTTTTTCCTGGGATGTTAATACCTTAACAGTTAGTTTAATAGTTTGATAACTACGCAATAAACATATGTTGTATTTGATTAAACATTTTCTGTAATACAATAGTAAGTAATCAATAAGTGATATATATGTTAAATAAATATAACTTCTTGAAATGTATACATGTGTATTTTTTCACCCCACCCAACCCTGAATCATATTAGTTATTTTACTTAAATAGGAGACTGGATATATGTTTTAAGATTTTTAACAGTTTATTTTGGGTTTATAATATTGCAATATCTGCTCCTCCTCCTCTTCCTCCTGCTCATCCTCCTGCTCCTTCTTATTGAACTTGGTTAATTTGTATACTTCATCAAATTTAAAAAGATTTTTTAAAATTTTCAAATATGTCAAATCAAAATTAAAATAAAAAGTTAACCTTCAAACAATTAATGCAATATTTGACACTTAAATACAATAAGATTTTTATTTTAAATCAGAGACTGTTGAATTTGCAAAAGGATCTCTTAAGAATCTGTTGGTATTTTCAAGATTCATGCAAAAATTTTATATGGTTAAATTAGTTTTGCTAAGGTATGCTGTGACATTTGTCGCGGGTTTCGAGTCGCTCAAAAGCAAACTCTTCTGCAATATTGCAAATTTTAAAAGATTATTTTTGATAAAAAACATTTTTTAATACATTTTTTTAATGTTTCGTTCACAGTTTCCTGGCATTACATTTCTTTTATGGAAATTGTTTTGTAGAATTAGTTGAATATTGATTAATTAATAAAATAAAAGTAATTTGTTCGGATCTTTTTTAGTTTGGAAATTTCTCTGTATAGGAGAAAATTAGTTTCTTTGTTGTTTGAAAACTATTCTTTTTTGGTTGTGTTCCATTGTTTAATATTTAACATTTAATTTTAGTTGCTGTTAAAATATTAATCTCTTTTTTTGTTAAAAATTCAAATGGTTGAGCGTTAAGCTACTATGCCAAAAATGCATTTTTTTGTTGAAAATTTAACACTTTCGGGATATTTTGTTTGACGACTCAAATATTGTGTCGAAAATTCTTAGTTTTTGGTTGATTTTAATTGTATTTTTTTATTACATCTACTGTAATGCTATGTATTTATTTTAATAGAACCTCTAATTTTTAGATACAAATTCATTTTTCATTAGAAATTTTTATTATTTGGTTCAAGATTCGATTATTGTTTTAAAAATTCAACAATTTTCTAACAAGTTCTTGGATAAAAATTGAAATTTTTGGTTGAAAATTCGTCTTTTAGGATTAAACGTTTCTTATTTAACTCTAATATTTTTATAGCGGATTTTGTTTGTTAAATTCTAGAAAGAGCTTTCAAATTATATGTTCTTCATCTCAAATATTTTATTTGAAATCCTAGCTATATGAATATAAAATTCTAAATCTGTTACAGTCATCCACTATATGCGAAAGGACCTCTTAAGAATCTTTGGGTATTTTTCGAGTCGCTCAATCACAAAGCCTTCTGCAATCTTACAAATTTTACTATATTATTTTTGAATTCAATCCTTTTTTAAAAAATATAGTTATTTAAAATATCAAAAGAAATGACGGTAGGCGAGTGGCACACACCTATGGAATATATAAACAATGAATATGTGAACTTCCTGTTGGTAAATATCAAAGGAGAACCTTTAAGGAATTCGCCATTAAAAATACCAGAGAAATTATGTACGACTTCTGACACATAACTGTGGAATGTCTAAGCAATCCACTTGTCTATAGAAATAAATCCACGCAACCGTATGTCCGTCAACGTCTCCTTAAAAGAGTAAGAAGTTATGACCTACATAGCTGAAATTCCTCCTTACAATCGTATATTTGGCAATGCATTCGCAATAATAGCAACAAATAGATCTAGTTTCATCTCTGATACATTTGGCGTCGGCGTACAACAAAAACTGTGCGAAAAAAACTTCATATCCGGGGAGAGCTGACGTCACATATGTTTGGTGTACAAAAGAGATTTCTCAGAATTGATAAGTGGAGCTAAATTTTTGAGGGTGCATGTAAAAATATTCTTAAGGTGACTGATCTAGGAAGCTTCTAGAAGGAATTTCAGGGTATTTCCGAAAAGCTTCGAATACGCTGACTCTCATTTCATATTGTGACGTTAGATACCATATCCTGTTACATATTTTTGGGTGAAAAAAGTTGCAATTCCCGGATTCAAGTATTGATTTTCAATATCGATAGTGAGAATCGGATACGACACTGTGATTTGTACGTCAAAACAAGGAGCGAAAACCATCTCACCGATTTCTGCTCTCTAGCCGCAAGTTTGCTGTTTGTACGGACAAAAATGACCCTGTAGTCTCCCTACCTATCTACTGTTGTACAAATGTTCCATGTCGAGGCAAAAAATCATAATTGTAATAAATAAACAAATAATTTTTTTATTCAGAATTAGGTGAAAAAAGTTAGATCTACTTTACTTATCAAATTTAAATACATTTACCTAATATTTTAATATGTTTATTATATTTAACTGCTATAAATAAAATAATAAAATAGATGTTTTACTTCTTCCTATTTTTAGTGAACAATATTTTGTTTTTACAAATTTTGTTACCTTTACGGTTGACAGATCCAAAACTTTTCTTTTTTGCCCATTGATAATGAATGCACTATGAACACAGTAATTTCATAACGAAAATTGTATGAAGAAACAAAACAAATTATATTATAATTATTTACTGGATTGTAGAAGCCTGCTTTAGATATGTTGTCCCCAAAAATACGGACCGCTCTTGAGTAGCTTGGGAAGACAGTCGAGCCCCCAGCTTGCCTTGGTACTCGTATACCCCGTGTACCGTACATCGCGCACCAATTTCAAACGAGAAAATGCTCCCCCATTTTAATTACAAAAAACAACAACATAAACATTTTCGGGAAATTGTTAGAAATTTAAATTTCAAAAAAATTAAAACTAAAAAATTTAAATTAAAAAAATTAGAAATAGTATGGGTGTTGCGCGAATTTGACGAAAAAAATAGTGAAAAGGCTTGCATTTTTTTATTTTAGTCACGATTAGGACATGTTCAAGCGCAAAAAACGTGATCCTTTAATTTCTTCAAAAGTGTGACCGTTTGCAACAAGGAAACGGTTCGTTAGATCGAAATGTAACTTCTCAGGGTTTTTGGGGGTTATTAAACTGTAAAAGGCACAATAAACATTAGTCATTTCATGAAGATTTGAAATTCGGCCGTTGATGTTCTGAGAAACCACTAAATCACTAAAAGTTCGGAAAATTTGTTTAAACCTCTTATTTTTCTCATTAGTGTACACATACATCCATGTCACGGTCTTGTGACGTGGCCATACGTGTGATCTACCGCCGTTCTACTGGTAGTCGGTGTCATTTTGATAGACGGCATTTGCTCCCAGTGGGACCCTGCGGTACACACGATAACTTTCGAAAGATTGATCAGATTGGATTCTCCTTTGGCACACTTCTTTAAGGCCTAAAAAGAAAGAACAATGAAAAACTTTGATCTTTGAAAGCTCGAAAAAATTATCATGACAAAAGAGATATTTTGGGTTTCAATCGTGTACAAAACTACGATCATAATATTACCCGCAGATAAAGGCAAAACAGCAGTAATAATAATAAATAAAGAAAACTATAACAACAAAATCATGGACCTTCTAACTGACGATACATATAAAAAAATTAAGAAGGACCCCACAAAAACAATAGCAAGTAAAACAAAAGCCCTTCGAAAAAACACTAAACTTGACGGAGAAACAACATCTAAATTAATACCTACTAATCCCATCCCGACAAGACTTTATGGACTCACAAAAATCAAACAAATACAACATTCCACACTCAGGCCGATCGTCAGCGCAATAAACTCACCTACACACAAGCTAGAACGCTTCCTCGCCAATAAACTGAATCCTTTGACAGGAAACTCTGTTACTCACGTTCAAAACTATTTTGACTTTATCAAAAAGATACAACAAATTCGCCTTTAACCCCAAGACATAATAGTAAGTTTCGACGTAACATCTCTCTTTACGAAAGTACCAATCTTTGATACAATTGATATTATTAAATCTTTTGCAAACTTCCCCTGCGAGCTCATACCTTTGATAGAGCACTGTCTCAATAATACTTACTTTTCTTTCAGCAACCAATTCTATGAACAAACCTCAGGAGCAGCAATGGGATCTCCAACCTCACATGTAATAGCCAACATCTTTATGGAATATCTAGAAACCAAAATCTTCAATCAATCCATGCTTAAACCGGAATTTTGGTACATCCTAATATCCAATTCACCATGGAAATTGAACAAAGCGGCAAACTGCCTTTATTGGACGTACTAGTTTACAAAAAATCGGATAATACATTAGGACATGAAGTTTACAGAAAACCCACCCATACAAACAAATACCTACATGCCTCCTCTCACAATCACCTATCTCAAAAACAGTCGCTCATCAACTCCCTTGTATACAGAGCTGTCTCCATAACAGATAAAGGTAATGTACAAAAGGAATGTACACAATCAAACAAATTGATAAAGCAATAAGAAAATACACCCAAGAAAACAATTCAAAACAACCTAATGAAGAAAGAGAGAGAAAAACGACCATTGTCCTACCCTACTTCCAAGGTTTCACAGAGCAAATAGGATGAATTCTCAACAAACACAACTTCCAAACTATATTAATACCACCTGAGAAAATAGGACAACTTCTAAACAACACTAAATACAAAAAGGCATCTCTCAGTGATCCAGGAGTATAAAAATCCCTTGTTCTTGTGGCAAAGTCTATACTGGAGAAACCGGGAGAGTGGTGGGCCAAGGTAAAAAGGAACATGAGACCAAAGTCAGGTTAAAACATTTCACGCAATCAGCACCAGCTGAACATCATATCGAAGCAGGACGTAACATTTTTTTTTTATAAAACAACCGTCATCGCAAAAACACACAATATTTTTTCAAGAAAACATAGAGAATTAAACGAAATCTTAAAGCACCCTAATAACAACAATAGTGACAACGGTCATAATATCAATCCGATTTGGCTTTCCGTCCACCCGGATTTTAAAAATAAGACTAGATTGGCCAATCAGGTGCGCCCTGTCTCCATGGTGGGGCGCTCTGGCCAATCACAGGCATCGTAGAGAGTATACGTAAGAACAACATAACCTGAAGTGCAATGTTTACGAAACGTCGGCAAAATTCGTAGTTTTGTACTCGATTGAAATCCGAAATGTCTCTTATCATAATGAGTCATCGTGAAAGCATTAAATCTATTATTATCCTGACAACTTTCTAAATTTCGTCGAAAAGATTAAAATTTAAAATTTTGATCAAAGAAAAAATACTGAAAAATAAAAAATTCCATTTTGCAGTCAAACTATGCAAGATACGATAACAAATGTATTAACGAAAATTGCGCGCCCTGAAAAGGTTTAAAAATTTGTCATTATTCACTTCGATAGGATGCGTAGTTTTTGTTTCAGTCGTAAAAACATTAAAAATAAAAAATATAAGTTTTGGACAAACGAGACAAAGCTATGAAAAAAATAAATACACAAAAATTGCCCTTCCAAAAAATAGAGAAAACTCATTCAAATTTGTCATGAATAATTTTTGATAGGACACGTAGTTTTTTTTAATAGTAAAAAGTAACATTCAAAATTAAAAAATTTAATTTTTCGAAAAACGAAACAAGGCACGAACTAAAATTAACAGGCTAAAGTTCTTTACCCAAAACAGATCTATAAATTTGTTATTTATGATTTTTAGATAGGACGAGTAGATTTTCTTTCAATCGTCAAGAATAAGATTAAATTTTTTTAAATAAATCTGTGGAAAAACGACAGAGAAACAAACGAAATTGAAAGACAACAGTTTTTTAACAAATGTCTACAAGTTTGTGATAAAGTCTGGTTATAAAAATATATTAAAAGTAAAAGAATTAAAATTTATGGAAAAACGACACAAGTTGTATAAAGATAAGACACTAAAAATACTTTTGTTCAAACACTAATGCATATTATGAATGGTAATAATAAAATTGAATGCAGAATAAGAAACAAAGATTAAAGTAATCATTAAACATAAGATTTGTACATTATTTTGCAATATCAGAATAAACAGTAGCAGACCTAGGTACCGAAATAAATATAATATACATTTAATATAATAGAGTTCAACATCAATTAGAAAAGTTAGAATTTTCGATGAAATCAAGTGCGAAGTATTAGATACGTGATGACGTGTTCGTTAAAACGGAAAAAGCTCTAACAAAAGAGAATTTACAATCACCAAAGATAAATTGTCGATGTTTTGACCTTTAATTTAAAAAGGCTTGCGCCAAGTACAAGACAAATATATTATCAAGCGCGCAGTGCGAGAACCAATAGTCGCGCACAATAGGAGCGCTCGAACTTGCGAGCGAAAGGAGCCGCGCGCCCAGGGCCCGATAAAATTTTTAGCTCATATTCAGTCGGGCTTCTCAATTAAAGGGCTCTAAATAAGATAATCTTCAACAAGAGCGCTTGCGCTAATCCGTGATTAATCCGTGAAGCACATTTTTTCATTTATACATACGTGCAATCCTTTTTAGCAATAGCTAGTTTCAATCTTAGTGTATTTCAATGTATTAACAAACTTTTACGCGCTGTACTAACGATAAAAATTAAGGAGAGTTGAAACGCTCTCGTTGAGAGACCCGCTTAAGTTTCGAGCGAGCGAGTCCATTCTGAAAAATGGCACCTGCTCACGGTAATATCGCGGTAAAATTTCAGTCATTAACACGTCTCACGACTCTAAGATAAGTGGTTACAATCTGCGATGGACTCAATACGATGATCCGGCATGCCGAATTTCTTCTGCATTTTTGCCGTAAGTGTATAACCATCGCAACTCCCTTATAAGGTACATACATCTTATTCTTTTCATTCTCCTTGGCTGTGAGGTTTTTGTCAGCCTGTGGCGAAAAGCCGCAATCGAACATGGCTCGCTTCTCGAAGTCAAGGAGAACTATGTCAGGCCTGAAGTGCGCAAGAGAAAAAATTTTCGAGAATGTGAAGTTCTAGTGTATGTGGGACTTCTCATTTTTGGACAACTAGACAGTATATGTCCTAGACGCTCGGGGTGTGCGTGACACGCTCTGCAGCTATTATTAGGAAGGTCTTAGCTCAAAATGTGGCGGCGGTATTCTGAAGTGGAAATGACGGGTGATTTAAGAAAAGCAAACGTTAGCTTATAACACATCGACTGATCCTTCACATTCATGTTAAGGGGTTTCAGAAATTAGTACTCGAGATGGATGAGATTTCATGTATTTTGCTCACCCATCGATTTCATGTGCATAACCTTTCCTGGCCCGATATTGAGGAATTTGAGTTCGTCCTTCATCCATGGAACTACTCCAAATGAATACAGTACAACCGGGTCGACAAGCATGTTCGTTGCAGATACTTTGTTCCTTGTCGACAGTTCGGAAGACCATCTCCGTTGGATTAGACCATTGTTTCTCCTTCAGATATTATCTTTTATAAAAGTGATTTCCTGAATGCGGCTTTTTGGCACGAGGCGTCGTATGGAGCTTCTGTAGTCGAGCCCAGGTTCTTCGGGGATGCCATTTAGTTTCACTCGCTTCAAATAAACCTTGGCGCATTTCTCTTACCCAATTATCAATCCAATCTTCTGAGCATATTCTTCGACAACCCCTAGAGGTAGGTGTGGTTGTCAAACGATACGTTGCAGATAAGATAGTAAATCGGGGTTTCCTAAGCGATATTAATCTCTCTATGCGAATCACGATGTGCGGATGAACCTTTAAGCTTTCCAACAGACAGATGGTAAGTCTGTGGGAGATTTAATTGAAAGCTTTCCGGTAATCAATTCAGGCTATCGATAGGTAGCGCTGGTAGAATGCTACGTCTATGCAGACACATGTATCGATGGGCAGGTTCTCCCCACATCCTACTACACCATTATTTGAGCCGCGTTGTACGTACATCTCTCGCCGGACTGGTCTGATTGTCCGAATAATCCTATCATTTAGGACAGCAGTGAAGATATTATACCGTGATTGGCCTGTAATCCTCAAAGTCAGCTAAATTGCCCATGTTTGGTAGGAGCAAAGTACACTCTTCCACCAACCACTCCGGATTAGGCTTTTACGACTTTAGATATGAAATGAAAATGCATGCATTTCTCGTGTTATTCTCGTGTTATGAGAGAACTGCACAGCTACTTGAAGCTATTTATGTTCTCTGAGTCTTCTTTCAGTGGTTTTTGGACTTCGTAGACTTCTCTGAAAAATGATTCGACCTGCTCTCGTTTTTGGGGAAGGTCGACAGTAACTGGAGGATCTTGGAAGAGTCGAAATGATTCAGAGAAAAGCTGTTCGTTTTCTCTGATCAACTTCTCCCTCCGCTCTGAACTTCTCCTAGCGTCAGATAGTACCTGTATTCTGTCAAAAATATGCTACTTTATGGTCAGCAGCTTTGATTTTTTGCGTATATGATGACGGATCTGCAGTACGCGTTCACGCTACAAAATTCACACAACAACTGATAGTCCGGAGGTCGGATTCTTCGCAAAAATCTTGGATGTTGATTTTTGTCCGGGTCCTGAAGCATCGCTCTTCCTTTTATCTGATGCTCTATCTCGGCTTTTTCAACCTGCGGTAGAGTAGGCGCTCAGCTTACATATGCTCTAATCAGGAGTTATTCGGCATGATTTCCCAGATGTTGATGCGACCTGGGGGTTTCTCGCACCCCAGAGGACGCAGTCGTGCAATGTAGTCATGAGTCGATCCATCGACCTAAAAGTTCCAAGATACCGCTTGTCCATTGCACTGACTCCATCTTGATTAGCTGCTCCAACTTTAGGGTAGTTGGCATTTTTGTACGACCCAATATCGGGAGATCTTCACGTTATTTTTGGTGTGATCATCATTGTCCAACAAGTAGCTTGGGAAAGGGATTTGTCCATTCTTGTAGAGACTCGCATGTAAGTATAAGGCTGCATACAGTGAGAGGTCGCCTGGTATCCCAGTTACCGGTCGAGATATCTCACCGTATCGTGTCTTAGCTATCAGTTACATTAAATATATTATTTCACACAAAAGAGTATTTTAGATCATTGATTATCAACTGAAGGATCATTATCTGCTTTGGGTTGGGCTCCCCTATATTTGGTTTGTTTTTGGATATTGGTGTTGCAACGGAATATTTGCCGGTGATTTTGAACTTTTGTATTCATTTCTTTCGAAGGTCATTTATGAGAAATTGTCTAATTCTGAGTGGTTTGAATGTAAAATCATTCCACTTTGAATAGTTAAATTTTGAGTAATTTATCATTTTAAAAGATTGAAATTTTAAATCGTTCAACTACTAGTTCTATTTAAACTGTTTCGTTTTGTATCAACTAATTCTGTAATCAGAAGCAATAAAGAACAGTTCAAAATCAGTCATTATCCATGTTACGAACAACGGAAGAATCGCCATGAAGGAAGAGGAGGGCGTCTAAAATTCCTAAAAATGGCTTCGGATCGGGTTGGGTTGAGCTCCAACGGGCAAGGGTGGCAGATGCCCAGTAAGCTGGTCCGTTATGCTGACAGGGCCACATTGCAAAAATGGACTAAAAACCTATAGGGAATTTAAAACTCATTTAGAGCTCACTACCCTATTGCCAAATTTAATGAGCGCATTTTTTTAGAAAAAGCATGTGGTAATGCTCCATTAATGTTAAGCTAGCAGGGATACACAGAGAAAAAAAACGACTTAGGCAATATTTCTTTGTATAATAATTTAGGGCACATTAATCCAGCACATTTTTCTGATGTTAAAAACCAGAAAATTAAAATTTGTCCATTACTTATTTATATATTTTATTTCAAGTATAGGACATTTTCGAGAATTCCAACATAGAATCTATTAAAAACTATCAATGATATCAAAACTATGTGAATTTTATTTAGCAACTCTGAGGGGCAATTATCACGCAAAGACGGGACATCTTTTTTCGGCTCGGCGACGAAAGGGACTACCTTGACAATAATATACTAATATATGATCTTGCTAATAGAAGCTTAATGGTATAGTAATAGCGGCCATGATGTGGTGAAGAACTCTGTTTGAAAGTTTTAGCGAGCGCAGCTCCGAACATCCACTCCGGAAGAAGTACCGCAACGTCTCTTTAACTCCAGATTAAGCAAAGGTTAAGCTTCTCTTTCTGTCCAGTGCGAATCAATTGTATTCACTCTGAAAGCCCTACATGACCTTTAACTAACTCTATTATAGTCTGGTGTAAAATATGCGGAGTTAAATGTGTTCGATACTGAGTCAATTTAATACTTCGAAAAATTGTACTCTCGACTCTGCTAGCCATTTAGTCCTTAAATTTTTAACAGTGTAATATGCAATAATGTTCCAATTTTTACGACTGTTTTTTTAAACAAGTTAGCCAAATTTTCTAGATATATGGCTTGGAACAATTTCTAGTTCATTAAACGTTATTGACACACTGCGCAAGCGGCTCTCTTCACTCTCAAGTTTGAGCGCGCCTATTACGCGCCTGTCTTGGATCAGCGCTTCGCGTTCGACAATGGCTTACCACGCGCTTTGCGCTCGGATATATTTATACCTTGCGCTTGCACATTTACTCTTTTCATATGGAATGCTTGAATAAAGCTTTATGAAAAAAAAATTCTTTACATCGCAGTCTTTATATGCATCTTCATATTCTGCATTTTCTACGTAATTAAGTATAGTTAGAGAGTAAGTTGTTCAAAGCTATGTAGGCTTTGAGGTACACATTCTCATCGTTACACTCGCGCTATGCGCTCGATGTTTGATAGATATTTGTACATGTATATTTTGTAAACTACCTTAAAATAAATAAGAAACTGCACTCCTTTTTTAGAGATTTCTCTATCCAGCGTTTTTATGCTAAAAATAGGATTTTTGTTTTCATATTATTTTTTATGGATTAAACAAAATATCCTAAAAGTCTTCTTTTAGATTATTGATGTATCTGGAGTCTTTTCACGTAATATTTAAAATTTCGATTTTCTGCATACTACATTTGATCAATAAAAACAATATGGCGAGACCTATCGAAAAATCGTTAAAAGAAATTTAGTAGGATTTTTCAAAACCTATAATTTCCTTAAAAACTTTTTTTCGTATTTTGCGTCGTTTGATTCAAAATTCGAATGTTGCTGTGTCAAATGTCGGACCATTTCAATACTTTCTCAATCATAAATGATGAGAATACAATCAATTATAACAAATTCTTGTCTCTTTTTTGAGTGAATAAATTTCGTCTATAAATTTGTTTTTCTAACTTGTATCGTTTTTACACAAATTTCATTTCTATTCATCTTTTTTGGTATCTTGCATACTTTGATCACAAAACGGAATTTTTGATTTTTCATTACTTTTGTGTAATCAAAATTTGAATTTTCGATTTTTCAAGAAAATCCAAAAAATTTGTTATAATGATTTGGTAGGGCTTTCAAAAAGCAATGTTTTGTCCCCTTGACTTTTTTCATATCGTGAATTGTTTGGCTTAAAATTTGGATTTTTGATTCATTTTTTGAATCTTATAAATGCTATAACTCTGATAATTTTCTTGTTGTCGCAAAAAGGAATGGGGTATTTGTTTCGCTTTCTGAGTACTACGAATAGCCGTACATAAAACTTTTAGATCTAAAAAAAAGGTCCCAAAAATTTTGAAAATACTCTAACTTTTTGCATTTTTATCCAAAAGTTCTGGTTAACGAACTTGTCATTACTTTTAGGACGTAAAAAAGTGTGCATTTGTATAAATGCATAAGTTAATAATATTTTTTTCATGCATTGCAAAACGTTGTTTTCTACGCATCTAATCTTTTTTACAAATACATTCTTTGAAACATTTAAAAAATATTTTTAGGTCACTATCCGTTTTGAATTTCATGCACACATCTGCTAGCTATTAATTTTGCTTATAATTTTCATGTATAAAATCAGAAAAATATTATCCATGTGAGTTTTTATAAAATAATCATTTGCGTTAAAATAGAAAAATACAAAAAAAAAGGATTCTAAAATCACACA
>JAAAKG020140155.1:0-12175 GCA_010014905.2 Druon quercuslanigerum | reverse complement strand
ATAATTTGTTTACGTTAAATGCAATCAGTTTACAAGTGAGGTTTAGTTATCTTTCCAGTATTATTTTTCTGAGTGCAGATAAAAACTTTTAATTTTAAATGCGAATAAATAATATTTCAGTCTTTTATTTTATACTTTAATGTTAAAATTAGTAGTAAATTTAGGCGCATTTTCATTCCCTAACATCAAAAATATGAACGATTTCAGCATCCATTTTTAACGAGTTTTAAAGTATTATGAGTGCCTAATCTTTGAAACACTAACTATTAATTTCAAAATAAAATCTCCCTTATTGAAAAAATTCTGCGCAGATCATACGCTCTTCTCGCAAGTTTGAGCTCGCTGACAGCGCGCGTCTATCGAATTTCGCGCTTCAAAACACGAAGAATTGAATATTATATTGAACTCTATTATTAATTTTATTATAGCAGATGCATTTAAAATTATTTATCTGTAGCTACTCCCGAGTATACTTATTCAGATATTCCAAATTAAAGTACCACTTTAATTATCCATTAATTATTATGTGATTATTTATTTTTTTATTTTATATTTTAAATAATCATTATAAAAGTAAACCATTTTTATCACTCCTGGAAACTCGAAAAGTCGAGTATAGAAACTGAATAGGTCTAAATTCACACAAATAGATTAGCTTCCATAGAAAATGATGAAAATGTAAACGTTCTAATTTTACGTCCAAACAAGGGGTGCTATAAAAAATAGGTATTGAAAATTTTGTCCATATTCTCAAGATGAGAAACTTTGCTTTAAAATTAATGTGTTTAACTGAAAATTCAACTGTTCCATTTTTGCTTGAATCCTTGTCTTTTTCAATTAAAAATTCAACAGCTTGGTTCGAAATTCATATATTTTGTACAAAATTCTTATTGTTGGTACAAAAATAAATCCTTTTGGTTTAAAACTAAAATACCTTGTTCAAAAATCGACTTTTTTTAAATATACTTTTTTGTTGAAAATGCATATTTTCTGATAAAAAAATCAACATTTTTGTAAAACGTAAGTCTTTTGTAGAATTTAAATTGAAAGTTCATCTCTTTTATTGAGAATTAAGCTATGTTACTAGAAATGTGTTATTTGTTTGTATTTTTTTTTTAATTTAATGATTTATTTAAAAATTAAACAACTGAAGTGAAAATAAATATTTTTATTACAAATTTATATTTTCGTGTGGAAAATTTAAATATTTGGTAGAAAATGAGTCCTTTAGGCTTGAACATTCTTTTTATTTTTATTAACAATTTCTTTATTACAAATTTAACTACGTGACTGAAAATTCACTTTTTTCTAATTATCTTTTTAGATGGAAAATTGAACTGTCTTGTAGAAAACTCGGCTTTTAAGCATAATAATAATTGAAAGTTCATCTCTTTCACCGAAAATTCAACTTTTTTATAAAATTAGTTTTTTTTAATTGAAAACTAGTTTTTGCTTAAGAAACTCAACTATACTGTTTTTTTAATTAAATTTCAACTATTTGGTAAAAACTGTATGCAATTTGTTGACAATTCTTCTTTTTGATAGAAGGTTAATCTTTCTGGTTAAGAAATTATATATTTGGTTGAAAATTGATCGATTTTATTGAAAATTCAGCTTTTTTGCATAAGATTAGTTTATTTTTTATTGAAAACTAGTTTTACAATTGAAAAGATAGATATTCCATTTTTACTTGAAACTTAAATATTTGTTAGAAAACGTATGCGATTTGTTGAAAATTCTTCTTTTTTATAGAAATGTAATCGCCCTGGTTCAAAATTCAACTATTAAGTTGAAAATTCATTTGTTTTATTTAAAATTCATATTAAGAGGTGTAAAATTCAACGTTTTAACGTTTTAACGTTTCAACGTTTAATGAAAATTGTTCGTTTTTGTAGAAAACTAATTTTTCTGGTTGAAAATTCAACTATATAGAAAAATGTGTCTATTTTCATTAAAATTCTATACTATTTATTTTAAAAAATATGTATTTTGTTGAAGATTTTTTGGTACAAAATGTATTTTCTTTCAGTTTAAAAATTCAACTGCTTGTTTAGGAATGTGTACATTTTGTTGAGAATTCTTCTTCTTTGGTAGAAAAATAAACTTCCGCCTTTAAAGTGTATCTTTTTTTTAAAAAATTCAACTACTGATCAAAAATTAATCTACTTTGTTAATTTACGTTATATAGTAATATTTTACTAAAATACTCCATCGCCTCCCTAAATCGTCATACGTTATTTTTGGATAACCCCTATATAAATTCCCAACGATTAATCTAGATAGGCAAAAATTACGTAATATACAGGGTGAGAAGGGGGGGGGGGTGAACTTACGTACTCTAAGTAAGGGTTGTTTATAGTTCAAAATGTTAGAAAAAAACACAATATACATCATTTATGTACAGCTTCCTGGCGGCAATCCGCTATCGCGAATCTGGTATGTTTTAGTGACCCTTCTTCACGAAGTTATGGAAAGAACATATTTATTTTATATCTTTTGAAAAGCTTTTTTAAAATTATTGTGCAATTTATACACTGTCATGAGTTACATTTAAAATCCTTTTTTTCTCTCTGCTCGGATATCTCGACATCTGGCAAATGCTACAGCTACTGCTAATCTGCAATGAAAACTAGAATATGTGTGGTCAAATTGCCTTGAAAAGGAGCACATCAATCGTGTGATATTGCAGTCGCTATGTGTTTTGTGTCATACACTGTGAAACTTTAGACTCCTGCGAGCCACCGATGCGAAATTGCAACATGTAGTTCGTAAGGTTTCTTTTTTTTCAAAAAGAGACTGAGCAATATCGTATTTCATAAACCTTCCACGCTAAACACTAATGACGTAAGCTTCTGAATATTTTTGTTTAGAAATGCTATTCTTCTCCTGCATGGACTGGACAACAGAATGTCGCCGGTGTATCTCTCGATAGAAACATATCCGTGCATAAATTACTCCACTTGGCCGCATTTAAAAAGGGGCGCTGACATGGACCTGACGAGGTATTCTATTTCGAATGGAAGACATAGTGAAAAATTCGGATAAGTTTCTTTTTAAGTCGTATGATATTGCATTTTACATTAAAATTTGATTTTTAATTATAGCAAATTTTTTTTTGTATTTGAAGATAAATCAATTAACGCATTCTGATGAGCGGGTTTTTACTTTTTCATGATCGGCAGGAAAATATTTAAAATGTTCAAAATCAACGAAATTTTTGCTATTTCATGATAATCAAAAATTGTAATTTTTTAAACAAGCACGTGAGATGTGAAAGCAAAAAGTGGTACCTTTTTTATAGATCTGCATAAATTTCGTTTATCTCTTCAATGTTTTCAAAGTTTTCAAAATATGTGCTCACATATTAATTTTTTTCTATTTTACCATTAATGTTTTCTGTTTTCTAAATTGTTTAGTTACAATTTTAGTAGGTTTTAAATTGAATCAGTTTACACTTAAGTATGCTTAATAACTTAATTAAATTTCAAATGCATACAATTTTCTGTATTTTTTATGCTTGGAAAATGTGGGATATGAAATTAAAACAATGGTAACATAATTTTCACTATTAAGGCTTTTTTAACCATTTATTACTTTTGAGCCTTAAAAGTGAGAAGATTTTCGAACTGACAAGTAAGCTTTCAACAAATAATTTTAAACTAAATGGCTTTAAATTTGAATAATGAGGATATTGTTTTGTATATTTTTAAGTCTAGGATTGTAATATATTATTTTAAATTTCTCTAAATAATAATTAAATTATAATCACTTTAAATTAAAATTATTAGATTGAAAAAAATTTCAATTTTAAATGATTCAATGCAGATCACTCTAAATTAGAAATTATGCAATTTAAATTTCTTTTAATTTTAGGCAATCTAATGTAAAACTTTTAATTCTTAAATTCAAAAAAGGATTTTTTAATTTTTAATGCTTTGTATTAAAAATAATTAAATTTTAACTCCTCCCTAATCAAATTGTCTAATTTCCCAATTTCAAGAGCTTCAGATTTTAAAAAAATTTCATTTTGAACACTCCCCATTTTAAATCATTCAGTTTTTTTTCAATTTTCAATGATCGTATTTTTAAACTTGCAATCTAAAATTATTAAATATTAAACAACTTGAACTTTTTCTTCTTTCGAAACTTTAATCGGAAATCAGCAAACTTCCAGATTCTTTAATTTAAAATAAAATTGTATAATTTTGAACGCTTCAAATTTAAAATTATTGAATTTCTTTTGAATTTCGAATAATGCTACTTATAAAATTCTAACTTTAAATTAGTCAATTTTGAACATTTTAAAATTGGCTTATTGTCATAATTTTAACCTGTTATCATTCAATTTCGCGATTTTTTCAATTCAAAGTAGATTTTTAAAATTTTTAATTATAAATGATTTAAGTTTAACACTAAACAAATAAAATTGTCCAATTATTGCAAATATTAGTCTAAAGTTTTTTAATTTTGTAGAGCTCCTGATAAAATTTTTATATTTTAAATATTATAATTTTTAAAGTATTTAATTTGGAACGCTTTTATTTATTAATAGTAGAAGTTCAATTCCTTTTTGTTTCATTCAAAATATTATCCCTCTATAAAAGTTTTCGTAAATAATATGGAATTCTTTGATTTTGAACGTTTCAAATTCATAATCTCTAAATGTATTTTTGTCAATTTCAATTGCCTTCCATTCGAAATTATTGATTATTTTTTCGAAAATTTGAAAAACTCTTCGTATTTAAAACTTGGTTTATTAAGAGAATTTTTATTTTTTTTAATTAAGAGAATTTATTAAAAGGGTTTTTCTAAATCAGTAGAGCGCTTACAAGGGGAACTGGCTTAAGTATCCTCATGAAGTTTGCAGATCCTTTGTTAATTTGAGGTCAGGCATACTTCAAAAAATGTGAAAATTCCTACTTGCATGTTACAATCAAAACCATTAATAAAAATGTAGCAGTGACATCAAAGGATTATATAGTAACCAAAGATACCAATAATAATTAACGATTGTAGCCAGCTAATTTGGAGAGATTATTAAATTCTCATAATTGAAGCTTGTCGATGTAGCTCGAGGGTACCTAGATTGTGCTTTGATCAGAACATCACAGATGGTCTTTGAAAGTTGCATTGATTAGCTTGCTTCTGAAAAGTCATCAAAATCGTTATTCCATTAGAAAAATTATTTTAATACAAGGGTACTCAGAATACGATTTTCATTTTAAAATAAATTTCAACTCTTTAAGAAAGAATCAATTTGTAAAAAATGACAAAATAACTATTAAAATCTTATATATTATCAGGCTCATAATTAATAAAGACGTCAAAAACGCTGGGCGTTAAAAAGTCTCTCAAATTTAGAAAACCAGATTTGTTTACAATGTTATGTATCATTATTATCGCAGTTTAATATAATAATATTGGTACATAATATCTAAACTTTTAGAATAAAATGTTGCAACTAAAAACATTTACGAAAGATAATATAGAAACAACCCATTCAATCCCCCCTCAACTCCAGCCTTTTAATTTTCAAATATGATTTTTAGGCAGGTAAAACTTTCGAATACGCTGATTGATTGAATTTTAATTAAATATTTTCAATTGCAAAATTTTATTCTGAAATTTAAAAATTAATGATTTATTTATCATATGGAATATTGAATATAAGAATATAATAAATATAGAATAATGTAAACTATACTATATTAATTACGAACAAAAATCTTGTTTTCTACATTAAAGTGAATTTTTAATGCATAAATTTTTTTTTCAACATATAAATACTAGTATGTATTTTACTATTCGTATTATAACTTACTATTATACTAAAAGTAGTATACATAGTTTTACATGAATTAAAAAATTACATAATTAATGTCAAGGTTTTACTTTTTACATTCTCAGTCAGGAGAGCTTGAAAATTCATCTTTTTTGTTATAAAATTAAAGTTTTTAGTTAAAAACTGATCTTTTTGATTGCGGATTCAACTATTTTGTTAAAAAATTATTAAAACTTTAACTGCACTTTTTTAGGATGAAAATTCATCTTTTAGTAGAAAATTAATTTTCTTTGTTGGAATCTTATTCTTTTTATTGAGAATTCAACTATTTTCTTGATTTCTTTGGTTTTTTAAAAATTAATGTTTTTTAAACTAATCGTTTTTTGTGGAGAATTAATTTTATTGGCAAAAATTGATCGGTGTTTTATTATTTAAAACATAGATGTCCAAATTCGAATTTTTTGTCTTATATCGGAAAAAAACGTCTTGCATAATTTCCGATAAAAACGAAATTTCATTGCTGAGATATTCTGCAAAAACAGTGTAGAACCTGCTTGATTTTAAATTAATTCTATGTTATTTTGAATACTTTTTATAATTTTTTTTTTGACTGAAAATTAATTTAGTTGAAAACTCTATTATTTGTTCAAGAAATTGTCTTTTTCGTAGAAAGCTAATCTTCGTGATTGAAAATCAATCTTTTTTGTTAAAAGTTCTACTATTTGGTGTCAAATTCATCTGTATGGTTTAAAATTTTTTTGGTTAAATATTACATTTTATAACTAAAAACTGAACTGTTCCATTTTTGGTAGAAAATTGATCTTTTTTGATTTTTTTTAAAATGTTTCCCCTAAGGGTTTACATGATTTTCATTCCTTACAATATTTCCGCTTTCATATTAAACAAACAAAAAAATCTCAAACTTAATATTAACAAGCATTTACAACTATGTACATAAAGTCTTATATCTAGTTTCTTATCTCTCTTTCCTATGATAGCGCAATTTAGTTTTTCTTAGCACACGGTTGAGCGAGCGACCGGTCGAAAGCGAGAGTGAAAGTGCAAGCGAGAGAGAGAGAGAACGAGGACGCAAACGCATCTTAGTCTACTTATGCTATTACATATCATTACGCTTCTAATCTAGGCCATACTTCATTTGGAATCTCATCTATATCAGGTGCCTTTCCATCCTTTATTATTCCTAATACCTTAAATATTTCTTCCCTTTTTATGCCCTCTTCCTCATCTTTTTCTCTACCATATTTTCCTCCCTTCCTAACTTTTCTCTCTACTGCTCCCAGAAAAACGAAAAAATATTTTTTTCATTCTATCATTTCAATATCTCGGTTTACTCTTTTTCTTCTTCTTTCTCTATTTATTACCTTACATACCTCCTCTTCCGTCGTAGCCCTCTCTTTCTCTGCCTCAAACCTTTTATTCCCTTCCTATTTATTTTGATCACTCAACTCAGAATACTCTTTCTTTTTTCTCCTATATTCTTCCCCATTACTTATACCTTTTCTCCATTTTCCTAATTCCTTTCTGACCTCCCTCTTTTTCTCTTAACAATCCTTATCTCATTTACTTCTATTCTCCTCTTTACTGACTTAATTTTTGTTTGTGCACTCTAATCCTCTTTTTACTTCTCTTATTATTTTTTCCATATCCTCGTCCACATATTCCTCTCAGATAGTGATATTTCTGACCTTTTCTCTAAACTGTTCTTTTTCATGCCCTGACCAATCCCCTTTCCCTACACTCTGTACCCTCTCCCCCTTTTTATGCATATTACCTTTACTTTATTTTTCCTCTAATGTCACTATTAAGGGAAAGTGATCCTAATTAATATAATCACATACCTCTAACTTCTTGACCTTCTCTCTTACCTCATCATCCACTATCACATAGTCAATTACCGTTTCTCTTTCTCCTCCTGACCATGTATATTCTCCTTCCTCATCTCCCTATAAATTTCCGTTTAAAATAAACCATCCTAACTCCTCTAGGCTCTTGAAAAACTTCTTTCCCTCCAGATTTAGTACTCCTCTGCTTTCCCCTGCATATCTCCGTTCACATAAACCCTCACTACCTTCCACTTCTCTCCTCCCATCTTTACCTCTTCTACTAATTATCCTTCATTTTGTTTCTTCTTCTCTTTCTTATCTTTCCCTGCTATACATTTATTTCTCACTCCCATTACCATTCCTCCTATTGCTCTACCGTTTTTATGCTTCCTCTTTGCATTTTGAACTTTTCATTTGTAACCTCTTGGTAATCTTCCCGTTACTCTTTCGCATCCCTTTTCATCTAGCCACGTCTCCGTCATCATTACAACATCCCATTATTTCAAATTTCTCATAAATTAGCTATCCTTTCTATCCAATCCTGCTATATTCCAGTAACATATCCTCCATTCTTCCCTACTTTCGTTTTCTGTTTTTTTTTGCCTCTTACTATTACTAATTTTCCTACATCGCTTTCCTTTCTCTCCAAGTTTCCCTGCCTCTCATTTCTTACCAACTATTCTCTTTCTTTATCCCAACCCAATACCAACATACTCTGTTTATCTGTATCCTTACATATGTAACCCATGTTCTTCTTACCTTTTTTCTTTCCTCTTCCGCTGTTTTCCTTAACTTATATTGCATCCTCCTTTCTGCCCATTTCAAATCATCCTTTGTACTATCCGAGCTTCCATATAACATCCTCTTCTTTGCCATCACTTTCCTCTTATGTTCCCATTTCTTTAGTTTTACTAGTACCATTCTCTCTTATCTTCGCTCTTCTCTTCCTATACTTCGCACTTCCTCTATCTCTACTTTAGCTTCAATCCTTCTTAGTGCATCTTCCACTCCTTCCTGCATTGTCTTTCCCTCTAATCTTATATCCTTTCTCACTATGTTTCTTTTCCTTCCTTCCCTCTCTTTCTTTTCTCTTATTTGTTCTATTTTTCTCAGTCTTTTCTTCTCTGTATTCCCACTTTCGCCTTCAACAAGATCCCGGTTCAATCTTACTATCTTGATTATACTACCTTGCATCTCCTCCACCTTTTTGTTATTAGCCTCCTGCTTCTCTAGGTTTTGCTCCAATGGCTGCATCTTTTTTCTAAATGTTTCCAAACTTCTTCCTACTTTTTTATTTCTTTCCTTAGTTTAGTCATTTCGCGCCTCATTTCATTCCTTAATTCCTCTCCCCTTTTTGCTTTCATTACTTCTATCATGATTTCACGAATTTCTTTCAGTCTTTCCTCTTTCCTCTGTTATTCGATTTTATCTCCGTTTCCTTTAACCCACTCACTATTTTCACCCTTTTCTACCAAAATCTTCTTTTCCAGCGGCGATCTAAACATTTTTGGATATTTTAAGTTAGAACCTAAATCTACCTTCTCTTCGCTGCTTTCCCTCTCCCCTCTCTTCCTTTTGATAAAAGCCTCAATCTATCCTACGCTTTTTGCTCCTTATCTTTCCTTTCCTATAGTTTTCTTGTACTCCCCCCTTGCCTTTCTTTCTTTGATCTCTTCTTTCTGTGTACTAAACACTTCCTGCTCTTAATGCGATTTTTCCTTAATGTTACTCTCTTTGCTATCCATGAATCCCATTTAAAACGTTCCCGCCTTCTATCCTACCCTGCCTCTATTCATCGTCGCGTACTGGTACATGTCTTGTCTTCCTCCGTCTCTACTCAACTCTGCTACTACTAACCCGGTCACCCCAGTCCTCCTACCCTGTCACAAATCTCAAACCAACCTAGCCTTAACTTTCACACAAATCTGTCTGAATCCTCAAAAATATCATCATCCCCTTTTCAACTTCACAATCCCTCAAACAATCTCTTTTAATCAAACCCTACACACTTCCACAACTCAAATTTTACCACAATTATCGGGAAAACTAAGCATCCACAGTTCCCACTATCTTACACTTATGCCGGAAACGGAAGTCCTCTTTTTCAGTTAAAAATTGAATTATTTGTTGGTTCATGTATTTTTTCAAAAGTTCGTGTTTTTTTTTAGGAACATAAAACTTTTTTGTTGAAAATTCATCTGTTTAATTGATAATTCAAATATTTTGTTGAAAGTTCCTTTTTAGTTGGTCAAAAACTAATTTTTCATCGACCAGCTGATAATAAAAGTGCCTGTACACTCCCATGGTATAAATGTGTTGTTAGAGGTTTTTAAAATTGTTTTTTTTTAATACCGATTGCGTATATGGCAAAATTGTTTGGAGATGTGAAGACCCGATACATATATAAAACTAAAAAAATCGAAAATTGTGATCTGTATGCTCTGAAAGTTGAAGATTTGAGTGAAAATGTCAGAGCAGAGCCGTTATTCACTGTAGTGAATTTACTGTCAAAATTTATTAAATCCCACTGTTCTTAAACTATACTTAACATATATATGTATATATATACTATACTAACATATAAAACATTGGAAGCTTATACATTTTATGTAGCTTTGGATTGGCGTATGATATGAACATCAACATTAAGTAATATTCCTGTGGAGCATAGAGATTGTTACAAAATTCCGCTGCTGATATAAAATGCGATAGCAAGTTACTGAGATTTTGAGGTTAAGATTAAATTTTACAATTCAAGAGCGAACTGGTCGCAGTAAGAAAATGTATGAAAAAGAAGTAGGGTGAAAACATGAAAAGCTGTTTTTCATTTCAATCCTGATAAAGTCAATGCTGTAAAATATTTGAATGGAATTATTGTGAAATTTGTATAAAAAGTTTCACTAATTTTTATTTCAAACTCAGGGTATTTTTTTCGTGTTAAGAAAAATAAGATAAATTTAAGTTTCCTAAAGTTTTTGTAGTAGATGTATGAAACTTTTCATAGCAAAATATAATTTTTTAAAGATGTTTGTAGATATATGGATGATTCACATTAAAGTGGCAAAAAAGAATGCAATCCTACAACGTTTTTATGATATTGCCTGATATCATGTGAATTATATAATTCTGCGAATTCCTAATCTAAAAAATTTGATAACAAAAATCATCTGCACAAGCACGAGCACATAGTTTTTCGACAGTCTTCCCGCTATTTTAGCTTGCCCAGCTTGCCTATTATCGACTTTGAATTTCGATTCGATTACTATTCCCAACAGTGATCCAAAAATAATTGCACATGCTTGAACTGTACAGCGCGCATTGCTCTAGTTCCTTTTTAAATTTCTTCGTCAAGTTTCTTTAGCACAGTCGGCATCCTTTACGGATCTCTCTTGTACTTAAGTTTCTTCATGCTATTTATTTTTATTTTTTCATACTACTTAAAATGGGGTATAGTTGTATTTTCCTCACTCACATAATGAAAAGAAAAGTTGCCGGAAATGGGATATGACTCTATTTTTATATATTTTTATATTTGACCTGATGGAAAAAGGTCACTGGAAAAGTATTGAGAGTGTGTTCCTACTCAGCTCTATATTTTTTAGATATAGCCTCTTAAACCAAACACGCTACATCCAAGAATCCATATTTTCTTGTATGCATTGGGTTAAAACTGACTACTGAAAATGGGATATGATTTGATGTTCACTTTTCCCACAATGAATGGCTTTTGAATGAATGCTTTTACATGGACGCTTTTTCGTGGCATTTGTGACTACCTCCCCTACCAAACCCTCTTAAAGCATGCATATTTTTAACGGCACCTCAGTGGAAATGGGATATCGTTGTATTTTAACTTCCCACATAATGAAAAGAAGAGCCAATGTAGAAGGCACAAGGGTGTTTTCATATTTAGCCCCTTTATTTAATATAGATTCTTCAACAGAATACACTGCGGTTACAAATACTCTCTTCTTTTGTTCTTCTGCTGGTAAGGGACTGCTGGAAATTGGATAATGTTGTATTTTTACCTTTTACGTGATAAAAAGAAAGCTACAGAGAAGTTGAATATGGTTATATTTTTACATTATAATTAATGCAAAGAACGTTCACGGTAAAAGGGGTAAGGGTGTGTTCCTTATCAGCCCTATCTTTTTTAAATATACTCTCTTGAACTATTTAAAATGGTGTATAGTTGTACTTTTACTTTTTGCCTAATAAAAATGAAGGTTTTCGGAAATAGAATGTGGTGATATTTTCATTTTGTACATAATAGAAAGAAAATCTACTGGAAAACGGGCAAGGGTGTGCTCCTTTTTCAGATATTTAGCCCTTTTTCCAGATATAGTCTTTTTAATCAGTTTTTTAAAGTTTCTTGCTTAAAAACTAATTTTTCATGCATTTTTATTGCTATTTTCGTAATCAACGTATTAATAAACGTATAAACATAATTGAGGCGTCGGATGCGAAAAGGTGATATAGAATTATTTTGCTGGAGTGGGGAGGCCCCTAAGCTCCTGAAAATGAAGTCTTGAATTTTAATTTTTCAAAT
>JAAAKG020140154.1:0-12175 GCA_010014905.2 Druon quercuslanigerum | reverse complement strand
ACAGACTTTTCTATTCTTACAAATTTTTGGTAATAATAAGTTCCGAAACTAGGCAACTATTTGGTCCCATATTTTTTTCCGTGTGGACCATACAACACGCCTTCCTCTTGTTCAAAGAAGCCTTGAGTCTAATACACACAAAGAAAACTAAGTTGCTGCTAGGCTTGAGGATATCCGATGCGAAAGCCAGCACTTATTGAGCGGGCTCTTGTGCGATCCATATACCTGCTTCGGTTTACGGTTCTAACTTCGGGTCGGCATCCGATGTGGAAAAATCCTTTTACCCATGGCTTATACACATGTTTTACATATGATTTATAAAATTAAAAAAAAAATGGATTTTTTTTACCTGAGACACTAGACGCGACCCCCTTAAGTCGGCAGTCAAGGATTTGCGTTTAAAAACGGGTTTGAAAGTTATAGCATATAATTCATAATAAAAGAGGGTCTCGCCATCAATTTTCGATGCCTGGACCATACAGCACGCCTTCCTCTTCTTCAAAGAAGCCTTGAGTCTAATACACAAAAAAACCAGGTTGCAGCTAGGTAGGATACTAAAAAAGAAGAATTTTTAAATAAGAAAGATCAATCTTAAAAAAATAGAAAACTTATACTTTGAGTTGAGAAATAATTTTAAACAAAAAAATTATTTTCGACTAAACAGTTAAATTTTCAATCGAAAGATATAAGCTATCAATAAAAAATTAAAGTTTTAAGAATGTAGTTTAACTTTTATCCGAGTAGTTGAACGAATAAATTAAAAAAGAATAATTTTTAACAAAATAGTTGAACTTTCAACTCAACAGATCAATTCTTTAATAAAGTTGCCTTTTCGTTTAAATAATGATATTTTTACTGAAAAATATTAATTTTCAAATCAAAAAGATGTGTTAAAAAAATAGTTGAATTTTCATATAGAAAAAATTTAATTGACTTCTCACGATAAAAATATGGATTTTTCAACAATCACTTTCTACGCAAAAATTGAAAACACAAAAAAAGAATTTCTAATAGAATTTTTGAATTATCAACTAAATTGTGGCATTTATATAAAAAAATGAAATTTCTCTTACAATTTTTTTCAACAAAAATGGATGAAAATATAACTAATAAGTTTAGTTTTCTACCAACTAGTTGCATTGTTAATTTTATCGAAGAAAGATCAAATTTCTACTAAAACAGATTTTTAATATAAAACGACACATTTTTTTTGCACATTTTTTCACCTAGAAAAAGTTCAGTTCCTTTCTCAACATCAAAATATAAATTATAAAGAAAAAGTAAATTTACTATGAAAAAGTTAATTTTTTAACAAAACAGTCTAATTGTCAACCAAACATTTCCAGATTTATCCAATTAAGATAAAATTTCTCTTAAAATGTCTCAACTTTTAATATAAAAAATGTTCTTATTAAAAAGGTGAATTTTCATCCGGAATAAATTTAATTGCTCCTAACAATACTAAAATATTAAATGTAAACAAAAATTCTTAATTTTTTTAAACAAATTAGTTTCAACAAAAGCATGAATTTTCAAAAAATTATTGCATTTTCTACCAAATAGTTGCATTTTTTCAAAACAGATAAAATTGTTCTTAAAACACATTAATTTTTATTTAAAATAAAATTGGTTAAATAATTTAATTTTTATTCAAAAAAGATTTTTAAAAAACCAGGTTGCAGCTAGGTTTGAGGATATATAAGCCAGCGCTTTTTGAGCGGGCTCCCGTGCGATCCGTATACCTGTTCCGGTTTACGGTTGTAACTTTGGAACGGCTTCCAATTTGGAAAAATCGTTTTACCCATGTCCTCTACACATGTTTTAGATGTGATTTATCAAATTTAAAAAAATTGATTTTTTTACCTAAGGTACTAGACGACCCCCTTAAGACGGTGGCCAAGTATTAGCGTTTAAAAACGCGTCTAAAAGTTACTGTATATAATTCATAATAAAAAAAGGTCTCGCTATCAATCTACTATGCCTGGACCATACATCACGCCTTTCTCTTGTTCAAAGAAGCCTTGAGTCTAATACACACAAAGAAAACCAGGTTGCAGCTAGGCTTGAGGATATCTGATGCGAAAGCCAGCGCTTATTGAGCGGGGTCTTGTGCGATCCATATACCTGATCCGGTTTACGGTTGTAACTTCGTAACGGATTCCGATTTAGAACAATCCTTTTACCAATATCATCTACACATGTTTTAGATTTCATTTATAAAAGTTAAACAGAATGGATTTTTTTTATCTGAGATACTAGACAACCCCCCTTAAGTCGGCGGCCAAGGATTCGCCTTTGAAAGTTATTGTATATAATTCATAATAAAAAAGAGTCTCGCCATCTAGGTTTGAGGATATTAGATACGAAAGCCTGCCCTTGTTAAGCCGGCTACCGTGCGCTCCGTATACCTGCTCGGGTTTACGGTTTTAACTGCGGATCGGCATCCGATGTGAAAAAATCCTTTTACCCATGTCTTCTACACAAGTTTTAGATGTGATTTATAATTTTTTTTTTAAATGTATTTTTTTACCTGAGACACTAGACGACCCCCTTAAGCCGACGGCCAAGGATTCGATTTCTCGAGCCAGAATACATTTTTACTGAAGCGAATCGTTAGGCTTCCGACACTTGTCAGCCACCCATGCTTTTCGCTTTCCATGTATAGCTTTCACGCAACACTCATCCAGTACGCGCCAAACGCTAAGTGGGTACTCTTCTTGTAGGGGCTCGACGCACCCACTTGTGCACATTTCTCTGATCTCGAGAAGCATCCTCACGTCTCTGCGGAAAGCAAAATATCAGTGTCGGTGCTTAATTAAAGTCGATTCTTTGAAAGAGGGATTGAAAACGTGACGTGAAGCCCTGCTTTTTCAGTCAAAGGGTGCAGGAGAATGCGATACTATGACACCAACATCCACTTCTGGTAGCTCGCTCGTATAAGCTGACATTAGCAACGATGACAGTTACAAGCCCTTTTAAGCATCTACTGAAGCTTTAAAATCCGCAAGATTGAATATTCTTTGTAAATAATATTTATTTATCATTTTTTCCACATTTTTCTAAAAGGGCTCATACTTACGACTTCAGAAACTCCAGTAAGCTTTTGAAAACCCTGATTTTTGAAAAGGTTTCGAGAGAATCAGGACATTTTCTCAAGATTTCAGGGAAAAATGTTGAATGACTGAAAAAAAAGTTTTTGAATCAAAAAAATTGTCTTCGTTTTAAAGAATTCGTTGTACTGAATACGTCTATTCATGCATTTCTTTAATCCTTAGGAATCGTTTGATTGTATGAAAAATAAGAAATTATTGAAGCAAATAAATAATTATTTGAGCCTGTGAAATATTATTTAAACAATTGGACGATGTCTTTAATTGAAGCAAATTAGAGATTTGAATTGAAAAATGATTCTGTTGATGTGATCGAATATTATACTAACTCTGAGAAACGTTTTCATGACTGAAAGTAATACCGATTGGATAAAATACAAGTTTACTTAATTAAAATATTTGATTTCTCGTTTTAAAGAATCGTACTGTCAACTTTCATAAATATTTTCTGGCGCCAAAGAAATGACAATTCACGAGAATAGAAACATTTTTTTTGATTGAAAGAAATTTGAATTCTTTGGAAAAAATGCGATCTATACAAAGAAATGTTTGCTAAACAAAAAAAAAAAATTCTTTCACATCAAGGAATATGTAGTTGACTTCAATAGCAGTTTCGTAATTCAAAAGATACAATTAATTGTTCGAAAATAATGTAGTTTTAATTCTCGAGAGACTTTCACCTGAAATTTTAATTTTTAGTTATAAATTTTATTATTTATTTCAAAGTTTAACAATTTCCTTAAATACATCTTTTTTTATTACAAATTCAACTTTATTGTAAAAAATCATCTTTTTTATTGAAAATGTAACTCTTATCGTAAAAAATAACTTTTGTTTAAAATTCATGTTCTGTGGCTGATAAGTGAACTGAAATTTTTTTGGATGAAAAATACTTTTTCTGAAAGTTTGTCTTTTGATTTAGAAGTTTATATTTTTTAGTAGAAAAATTGCAAATATCCTTGGATAAAAATACTACTTTTTTAAAGTTTTACTATTTTCTAAAAAATTGAAATTTTATTTAAAATTCGTATTTTTGTTTTTAAAAGTCAACTGAAATCGTTTTGGATGAAAGTTCAAATATTTTTTTAAAAATTAGTCTTTCTGATTTAAATGCCGTACTTTTTGGTTGTTAATTCGACTATTTAATATAAAATTTCCTTATTATTTACAATTCTTATTTTGGTTTACGAAAGTGAACTGAATTATTCTTTGGATAAAAATTTAACTTTTTTAAAGGTTTTCTTGCCACCATTCATCAGTTTTAGAAGAAATTTCATCTTCATTAAATTAAATGCAATTTTTCGTTTGAGAATTCAAAAAGTTTGTGTTTTGGATTTTAAACTTTAACCGCTTCAGCACAAATTACATCTTTCTTGAATAAAAATGCAACTCTTTGGTTGAATATTCTGCTTTGTTTAAAAATGTAACTATTTCGAAGAAAATTTATTCTTTATTTTAATTTATTATTTTGGGGTTAAAAGGAGAATTAAAATCCTTTATGGATGAAAAATTCACTATTTAAATTTTTTTTTATTTCTAATTAAAAGTTCATCTGCTTAAATATAAACTTCATTTTTCATGAATAAAAATGCAACAATTCGAATGAAAATGCAACTTTTACAATAATATTTGTCATTTTTTATTAAATATTCCTCTGTTCTATTAAAAGTTTCATCTTTTATGGATAAAAATGCCCCTATTTTGTAGAGAATTCAACTAATTTTTTAAAAATAATCCTTTTTTGTTGAAAAAATTCGTCTTTTAGAATAAAAATTCAAACTATTTAAACAATTTTAATTTAAATAAAAATTTATCTGTTTTAAGAAAAATGTTATCTGTTTTAAAAAAAGCAACTGTTTTGTAGATAATTTAACAATTTTATTAAAAAGTCATCCTTTTTGGTTAAAAATTCGTCTTTTTGTATTAAAAATTCAATTTGTTACGCAGAAACTTATTTTTGCTTAAAAAATTAATAGTTTTCTTATAGTGAAAAGTCAATTGAAATATTTTTAACCAGATAACTCAACTATTTTTTCAAAATTTATCTTGATGATTTAAAAATCTATTGGTTTTCGTAGAAATGTAATTTTTTATGAAAATGCCGCTATTTGGTTAAAATTTAATCATCTTTGCTTAGGTGTTCAACTATTTTGTTAGAAAGATTTGGTTGAAACATTTTTTTATAAAATTATTTTTTTGTTAAAGCTTTATATTTTTAGTTAAAAATTCATCTTTTTAATTGAAATTTTAACTGTTTAGTGAAAATGCCTTTTTTCAAAGCCTTTTTTATTTTTAGCATAGAATCTTTTATAAACAGAAGAACTGAATTTTCAACAAAATACTTAAATTTTTCACAAAAAAATTAAATTTTGAACATAATAGTTGAATTTGCAACCTACAAAAGATAAATTTCCAACAAAAAAAGTGTCATAATTTATATTTCAATCCAAAAAGAGGAAAATTTATTAAAAAAAAAAGAATTTTTCAACCAAAAATAGGCATTATAAACAAATAATGATTTTGAACTCTAGAAATAAATAAACGTTTATCTGGATTGTTAAACCTTAGAGCTAAAAGACAAATTTTTTCTACAAAAATTGATTTTTTAAACTAAAATACGACTTTTTAGCGATAAAATTAAATTTCCACGAAACTGATGCATTTTTACCCAACAAACATGAAACTTGAAATCAAGACAATTGTTTCCTTTGACTAAAAAAGGGGAATTTTTAACAAAAAAAATATCAATGTTAAAAAAAATAGAAAACTTACATTTTAAGCTGAAAAATTAATTTTAAACACAAGAAAATTCTTGTCGACTAAACAGTCAATTTTTCAATCGAAAAATGTAAGCTTTCAATCAAAAATTAAAATTGTAACAATGTAGTTTAACTTTTACCCGAGCAGTTGAGTTATCAATGAAAACAGATTAAACTTGAATACTCAAACTAAGAAGAAAAATTTGAACCAAAAGGTTGTACCTTCATTTGAATAATGATATTTTTACTTAAAAATATGAATTTTTAAATCAAAAATATATGTTAAAAAATATTTGAATTTTCATATAAAAAAAATTTAATTAACTTCTCATAAAAAAATTGAATTTTTAATCCAAAAAGATGAATTTTTAACAAAAAAGAAGAATTTTTTAACAGAATTGTTGAATTATCTACTAAATAGTGACATCTATATCCAGAAAACACGAAAATATAAATTATAAAGAAAATGTAAATTTACTACAAAAAAGTTAAATTTTTAACAAAAGAGTGGAATTTTTAATTGAATAGTATTTTTTTTAACGAAACAGTGTAATTGTCAACCGAACATTTGCAGATTTATCCAATTAGGATAAAATTTCTCTTAAAATGTCTCAATTTTTATTTTAAAAAATTTTATGATTAAAAAGATGAATTTGTATCCAGAATAAATTTAATTTCTCCTTACAACACTAAAACGTTAAATTTAAACAAAATTCTTACTTTTTTTAAACAACTTAGTTTAAACAAAAGCATGACTAAAAAAAATTGTGGAATTTTCTACCAAATAGTTGCATGTTTTTCAACACTTATAACAGATGAATTTTTAATAAAAATAAAATTGGTTAAATAATAGAATTTTAATTTAAAAATATTCCAGTCAAATTTTTAATGTAAAAATATGAATTAAAAAAAAGTTTCGAAGAAAAAAATGGAAATTTCATTCCAAAAGACGAATTTTTTCAACTTTCGGTTGAAAAGGTAGTTTTTTGAATACAAAATAGTATAATTTAAACTCGCAAAGATGAATCTTCGACAAAAAATTTCATTATTATATAGGAAAGATGTGTTTGTTACAAAAATAAATAAATTTTCAATAAAAACTACGAATTTTCTACAAAAAGATGAATTACTTTACAAAATAGTTTAACTTAAAATTTGCAAAGGTATACTTTCAAGCCAAAGAGACGTATGTTTTTTTAAGACTCTTCAATTTTCTAAAAATAAATTATATCTGTCAATGAAAAAGATGACTTTCTGACAAAAAGGATAAATTTTTTATCCAAAAGGACGAGATTTTTATTTAAAACAGCTTACTTTCCGACAAAGAAGATTAATTTGAACAAAAAGTTCATTTTTAAATAAGAAATATGAGTTCTTGACCAAAGAAGATTAATTTTGAATTCGAAACAAAAAATTTTCTATTCAAACCAGTTGAATTCCCGAAGAAAAAGATAAATGTTAACAAAGTTTATTTTTAAATAATGAATATGCCTTTTTGATTAAGAAAAAAACGAATTTTAAATTCAAAAGGAAGAAATTTTTATTTAAAAAAGTTGAATGCCCAAAGAAAAATAAATAACTTGAACGAAGAGTTCATTCTGAAATAAGAAAGATATAATTTCAATCCAAAGGGTAAAAAAAAAGATTATATCGATTATTTAATACGAGCTATTCGACCGAATGAACAGATCGAAGATCGGCACAAAGTTCTTTTTTTGTTATCGAACAAAAAAATTGGGGGTTCACCCATTTTGCGGTTTAAATGAAAGCTGGTGTCACTTGGAAAGTTGGTGCGCTTGAAAAGCCCAGCATAAAGGCGAATTCACAAACCAGCCACTTGCAAAATCGGGTTGGTGTGGGCGGGATTTTTGAATTCGTTATTCTAAAAACACCCAATAATCTTATAAAAAGAACTAATATACAAAAATTAATTAATCATTCGTCATTAATTATCAATTTTCTCAACAAATTCATTCATTCTCTTTGAATTAAGAAAGGGATTATTTATATTGCATTAGAAGGCTTTTGAAGTTTTCTTTTTTTTTAAATTAGAATATAAAATAAAATAATTAATTTTTATTGCGTTTAAAAATTTACAAAATTATCTACCTTTACATTGGTGGAAGAAATTGTGGCTTAAATATTTTATTTCGGAGAAAATTATAAAAAGAAAAGCATAGAGACCTCAGAAACATTTATTAATATACACTTAAATTAGTTATTTATTTATACACTTTACGTTAAAATTAGAAAACAAATTAAATCTGGTTTTTACATATCTAATTGAACATTTTTCCCTAAACAGCAAAAATATTATTTAGGAGTTATAAATACTTTATAACTTGAAAATATACATGGGGTATTTTTTCAAGCACAGAAAAAGGTTCAAAAGGGTTAATGTAAGTTTCCTTTTTTAATAAATAAATATTATGTATAATTACCTATTTATAAATGTGAGCAAAAGAATAAAGTTACCAACCAATGATCAGTGTTCCCAATCTAGGGAAGTTTTTGAACTGCGCTTGCGTCGCGCCGACAACCCCGTTGGCCACTGCTAGCGCGCTGATTTTGAATTACACAAATCTTAAAATTTAATATTTATGATAAATAATGGTAAGAAAATGCATCTAAAGTAATTTCTTAATCATAAATTAGAATTTTGGAGTAGCGGATGAAAAATAATTCATTTCTTTGAAAATCCAACGATTGTAATCGAAAACTTAAGATTTTTGTTGTAAACTTATCTTTTTGGATGAAAACTCAATTATCGCAGTTTAATATTCAATTATTTTAGTTGATAATTCATCTCCTGTTAAGAATTAATTTTTAAACTAAAATTAATATTTTGTAACTTACAAATTTATCTGTTTAAAATTTGGTTGACAATTTATATTTTTTAATTTGAAATTTTCTCCTGAACCTTTAGTGAACACCTGAACACCTTTAGTGATTTTATTTTAAGTCGAATTGTCGAAAATACACAAAATTTAATTTTTAAATTCGACAGAGACGAGATTACCCATTGTCACCAACAAAAATGATTTATTTCTCTAAAATCAGCATTCATAACCTCTTTTTCATTGAAATCTAATTGTTTGTATCTTTCACTGCAAGATCCTATTTCAGGATGAGGAAAATTTAGGCATTTCTTAATCCTTATTTATTATAATTATTGAATCTGAATATTTATATGATTCAAAATTTTCGCGCTAACAGTGGCCAATCGGGTTGTCGGCGCGACGCAAGCGCACTTGAAAAAGTTCCTAAGATTTGGAACGCTGCCGATGACTTCCAACGAAAAGTTTCTTGAATATGAATGAGCCTTAATATTTAGAAATTTTTTACATAACCTGCAAATGATATTTATTAATTCATTATATCTTTTTTTATGCTGCAATAAATATTATAATTTAATTATCTTCATTATGCTATGTTCCTCAGACACCGATTACACGTGTGCTTTAAGGTAAATATTGTGTTATTAATTAAACATAATGACCAAGTGGGCAAAACAAAAATTGGGTTCTTTAGAAATAGGCTTAATTAGAATTATGATTCTTCCAAACCCCAAGTGTGGTGTCATTTTCAGCTCATTTATCGTATTGGGTTCGTTTTTAGCAAGTAGCGTTCTCAAAAAGCAACGTTAAACTTTTTTTTTCCTTTTTTCACATCATGTGTCGATACAATTTTCTAATCTTAAAAAATTGGTCTGAAAAATTTTGAAAATGTTCTTTTTGAATTTTTATCCAGAACAGCACACCAAAAACATACATCCCCCCCTCCACCTATTCGAGAACATACAGAAAGACAAGTTCGCGAAAACCTGTTGTTCGGAATCAGAAGGTCTCTCACAGCCTCAACATTTGACAACGACGGGGTTATGGGGGGGGGGGGGATGAGGTAAAATTAAAAAAATCGAATACCTTCTTAGACAAGCATCTAAAATATATCATTTTTAGTTTGAAAGACATTATTATTATTACACCATTAAGCCGTTTCCTTTTCGGGGTAGGCGTGACTCACACGGTGGGGAGGGGAGTAGTGTGAAGAAGGTGTTATAGAATTTGTAGATTGATCTGGAATTCTCGTGTCATTTATTTAAATAACACGTTCACTCCGCAAAACTGCTCCGACCCAGTCTGCTGATCAATCTCTCTAGCAATCACCCCAAGTGAAGATCCTCACAAAGTCGTCATGTGAGGTTCCCCACTTCGGTCCATTAGTATCCAAGGTCTTTTGTTTCTGACGTCATTCACTCTACTGACGCTCTTCTTATTAACTATATTCCGTCATACTTTTCTGCCCTGGCATACTTCTCTAGCTTCTTTAACGTCCATGCATTTTTTCATGCAGGCTCTCGCGTTTCTATGCCTTCTTATGTCCCTTCTAACTAGGGTCTCATTCCACATTCTAAACATTCCTGCCGCGGTCTGCCTCTGGGCACGCTGACATTTACTTTACCTTGATATACTTGTTTCGTTAGTAGTCCATTCTTCATTCTCTCTACATGCCCGAACCAGCTTATTCGATTTCTTTCCCATGTGTCAACTAGCGTTTCTTCCGCACCACGTTCTTTAATGATTATCTCGTTACTTACTTGCCTATCACTCATGTCGATCACGTTAATTTTACTCTTATCTTTTTCTTGATATGTCCATGCCTCGCTGCCGTATAGTACAGTAGGTACAAATATGGAATTATGTATTGCCATTTTAGCCTTATTTGACATATTTTTACTTCTCATAAGGGGGCCTACTCTACCAATAACCTTCTTACCTTCGTTTATGCGTCTATATCTAACTCCTCATCTATCTTACCGTCCCTAGCAAATAAGCTACCAAGATATACGAATTTATCAACTTGTTCAATTCTCTCATCAGTTAATACAATGTTGCATATTGTTTTCTTACTCTTTCCTTCGAACACCATAGTTTTTGTTTTATTTACGTTAATATTGAGGCACATGCTCTTCATTTTTGCATTCAATTTGTTCAACATTCTTTGCAAATCTTCGATAGATTTTGCCATGACAACCTTATCATCTGCGAACGCTAACCCACGTACCCTTACTGTTTGGAGATCCACACCTTCTTGATCGAACAGAGCTATTCTTAAACACTTGTCCATTAATAATATAAGTAGCCATGAAGACATAACGCATCCTTGTAAAGCGCCTTGTATAATATCGAACCAGTCACTTAATTTCCCATTTACCCTTACACTCGCTTTGCCATCCATATATATTGCTTTTATAGCTTGTAGGAGCCATCCATTTACACGGTACTCTTTCAGAACTTCCCAAAGTTTACTTCGATCTACCTTGCCGAAAGCTTTTTCTAGGTCAACAAATGCCCAGAAAACTTTTTTGCCCACTCTCAAACTTTTTTCGTGATTTGCCTTAAGCTAAATATACGGTACTTAATAAGCTGATCACTCTGTAATTATTGCAGTCGCTTTCATCTTTCTTTCTTTTGTATATTGGCACGATAATCGCTTTTTTCCAATCACTTGGGATTTCTCCTACTTCGATGCATAGATTTATTTTTTCGCACAGTCTATGTGCTATGTACTCGCCACCGTCTTTAAGCATTTCAGCGTTAATACTCTCTACCCCGAAAGCCTTACCGCTTTTCAAGTTCTTGATTATATCCCTGACCTCAGTGACACAGACTTTGTCAATAGAGTTTTCTAACGCATTTTGTTTTACATCGCAGTTTCAGTGTCCTGTAGCTTCATTTCCGGATTGTTTCCTAAAATGATCTTTGAAAGCGTCACTAACCCCGCCTGCCTCATATTGCATTTCCCCTTTGCTATTTCTTACGTTGACCAATTCTGTACATTTAATTCCCTTCATTGCTTTATAAAGTAGTTTCTTGCATCCTTCAAGGTCGTTTTGTATTTTCTTCTCTTCTTCTGCTCTAATTTTATCTTTGCTTTATCTAATCAATCGCTTGAGTATTCTCTTTTTGCGTCTGTAATCATTTATACGTCTATTGGTTTCCTTATCACTAAGACTTGTCATGTTCAACGTTCTCCTGTACGCCTCTTTCTTTGTTTTTTGCGCAACCACAATTTGATCGTTTCACCATGCATCACCACACATTATTTCTATCACCGCAGTATCACACAGTCTGATCGCACATCTAACAATGATATCCCGGAACATAGTCCATGCGCCTTCTATATCTTTATTCCGTATGAGCGCTTCCCAAGCTGCCTTACCTATGCATTCTATTATCTTATTTTGGAAATCTATTCGCACATCCGGTTTCTGTAGGTTCTCAATTTTGATTCGCGTTTGTTTTG
>JAAAKG020140153.1:0-12175 GCA_010014905.2 Druon quercuslanigerum | reverse complement strand
TTGTTTTATATTCTTCATGTGGAATATAAGTTTTGAAATTTTAATTCTCATCAATTCAAGTATGCCTTTCTAGAGTTGAAATTATTTTAAATCACAAATTTGAATAGATTTTATCTGTAATATATTCTCCTCAATGTTAGCAAGGACTAATGCATTTTTTAACATGTTTAAATAAATAATAAAAATGTAAATAAATATAAATTTAAACATTTTCGGAATATATGCTATAAAACGATTTAATAATAAAAAAAATAAGTTAAATAAATGCATCACAAATATTTAATTTCGTTCAATTTTGCTAAGTCGATTAAGGGGAATAGGATTGGCACTTTTTGTTTTCCCGTTGGGGATTTTGAGACGGAAGAAAAATCGCGTATTCATAGGAATACAAATTCTTAATTATTCTGAATGCAACGCTTGTTACTGGGTATATTGCATAATGCTTTAATAATTTAATAGCGTCTTTCGACTTTTCCCGTTTGCACAAAAAATTTGTTTAAAAAATATTGGGTTTCTAATCTTACACACTCCAATGCTTTTATATCGTGATCTGTTTGATAATCTGATTTTTATATTCTTAAATTTAAATTTAGCAGGTGATTTACACAATTTCAGTATTATTTTATTTAAAAATACCTTTTAACTAAGAATAATAAAAGTAAATGAATATGGGCCCAATCGGGGCCAGACCTGTTTATCTATGTATTCGCTGCGCTTGGGCCTCGATCAAGTATCGCGTTTCATTTCGTATCAAGCATTATCTAGATAGCCCAGTATGTGCCAACTTCTGCCCGATCTGGCCCCGATCAAAGCCATTTCTGCGCGGATTACTGCAATGGTTGAAAATTAATGTTATACTTGAAAATCACATGCAGTCAGGAAAATTCCCATGAATTCAGACAGTGTAATTTTACGTTAACTTAAAAATTGACATTCATAAACAAATTTATGTTATAATTTTTTTTATATATAAGTGGTTAAAAATAAGAAAAATAGCAAGATTTTTGAGACAAATTTTCTTCGGGTATGGCTCAAATTGAAGATCTTGGAACGTAGAACTAAAATAATAAATTAAATTTGTTGGGATATAGATTTTTGTGTATCATTGCTTTAAAAATAAGGAAAATTAGGAAAATTTGGCTATTTAGAATCTTATACCCCTATATTGGGTGATTTTGGTTTAGTGTGATTTTTTTCGGACTTCTGAAGCTGTAAAGCTTTTGGCCTGCAGAATTGATATAAAGAATAAAATTTGTTATTCTAAAATGTTCTCTTTTTCATATCAATGGTTTAATAATTAGAAACATTTGAGAGAGAAAAGAAAACTTCATACTGAATTTAGTCCAATTTTCGTTACTGAAAATCGTACTGCTAAATATTTTCAAAGTTTTATTACATTTTAGAATCAAAAATTTTATTCTTCATCAGTTTATAAAAATAATTTAATTATTTCACAAGCAGTTTTATCTTTTCGTTTTAAAATTCTTCGCAATTCATTGCGATTGACGAATGACACCGGAAAAGACAAAAATAGCAGAGCGAAAGAATTGCCTGAAAAGTAAGCAGTGCTGCCACCTCTGGACAAAGCCATGAACGTTGGTATTCTACTTCATCTGTCGAGAGTGCGCTGCGTACTAGAAAAATCAACTATGAAATATGAATAGGGAGAAAAGTAATAAAAATAGTGTCCCGATAAATGATATATTATTAAATATATTTACTCTAACGACTTTAATGTAAATACCGACATTTATCACTTATAATAGGGTGATTCATTTTCTAAGACAAGAACAAATTATTTTACGAATCAGGCCATGAGCATTAGCTTAAATTTTACCTTTTTGACCAATACAATTTCAAAAAAATTCAAATCTGATTTGATTTAAAGGTCCTCTATATTTAGGTTTTATTTAAAAAAATCGATTTTTCGTTTTTTTTTTTACTTTCTCAATGCCTTGGAAATGCATGTATTATATTTTTATACACATAGAATAATCCCTTTTTCACATTACTATCATTGTATGTGCATAATTGATTAAAAATTTTAAAACTGATTTTCAAGGAAATAAAATAATTTTATCGTAGTTGTTTCACTGTGGAATAACTAAATTTAAAAAAATCACAGTATAGAAAAATTTGATACTATTAGGAAAAAGTTATTATTTTTCTTATTAAATATAGGACATTTTGAAATAGTATCTGATGAAACAATTTTTTTTTTAATTTCGTTGACAAAAAGGTGCAACTTAGATTGGTGTGCGTATTCACATTCGAAAATCATTTTATACTTTATAATGATAATTTTATTAAAAACTATGTAATAATAATAATTTATATAATATATATAATATATAATAAAAAATAAATAATAATAAAAAAAACTATATTATAAAAAAATATTTAATTTTCATGGAAACTAAATGTCTTAATGATCAAGTTGCAAATCCAAAAAATGACTAAGACACATTTTTATAAAAACTGGCAATTAGACATTTATTTTAGGTAGTGTCTATATGCCTGAACACAAAACACGTCCCCTTCCCCTTTCCAAACCCCTTTTCCCTTGCTAGGTTTGTACGTTTAGACTCGACCGTGTGATAAACGTAGATAAGCGTATGGAATGTCCGGTTTTTTAAATTAACATAGGTTTTTAAATGGGAAAAGCTAGGATTTTCGAAAAAAATTGTGAAAAGAAGTACTTCTTATTAACATTTTGTAAAGTAAAGTTTAATCACCTCTAAAGGAATGTTTTAGAAATAAGTTTCATCCAATAACTTTTAATGTTGACTCCCCTTCCAAACTCTTGTGTTGTGCCTAAAAAATGCCCCAAAAAAATGCAAAATAAAAATAGTAGTGCCCAAATTGTATTCGTTTAATCAATTATTAGCATAATTATTTTCATCCTGTAAATCGTCAAAAGTTATTATTTCTTGAAATTTATTTCGCAGGTTATGAATTGTGAGATTTATATTTTTTGGGTAAAAGAAAGTTTGCAATTATTATATACTCATCAGAGAAGGTATTAGATTTGTGTAAAATTTGACCCCCTCCCCAGTTTTTGTCAAATGTCCACGTTTTGAGACCCCCTGAATTCGAGAAACAGGTTTTTACGAGTGTTTTTTGCGTGTCTTTATGTTTGTCTGTCCGTCTGCATGAATGTATGTATGTCTGTCTGTCTGTTACCACGATAACTTTTGTATTCAAAAATTTGAACAATTTATACAAACAATTTTTTTCATAAAACCAAAAATTACCAGAGTTATAGCATTTACAAAAAATCCAAAATACACACGAAACTGAACATTTTAACCCAAATAACGCACGATAAGAAAAAAACTCAAGGGAAGAAAAATGTTGCTTTTTGAATGCCCTACAAGATTGTCGTAACAACTTTTTGAAATTTCTTGAAAAATCAAAAATTCAAATTTTGAAAGCATAAACAATAATGGAAAATAAAAAATTACTTTTTTCGATCAAACTATGCAAAATACGAAAAAGTAAGAAAACAAAAATGTGTACTTAAAAAAGATCTACAAATTTGTTTAAATCAATTTTTGATGGGATACCTAGTTTTCGTTTTAATCGTTAAAAACATTATTAAGAGTAAAAAAGAATCTGCCCGCTGCGTGTTAACATTCTCGTCAAAACTTTTGTAAATTAATTTCTTTTTTGTCTCGTATGCGGGGTATCAAAAAATTTAATTTTTCAAAGGCTTTAATGCTATTTTTGTACTATTAAGATAAAAACAGAACTATCAACAAATTATTCGTGACAAAGTAATTCATTTCTAGATTCTCATCAGAGAAGGTATTAGATTTATGTAAAATTTGACCTTCCTCTCCTATAGTTTTTTTTTTTTTTTAATTTCCACGTTTTGAGACCCCCTGAATCGCGACGCGGGCAGATTTAAAAAAATTAATTTTGCTTACCATTCTCTATTTGCTTTTGTCAACCAATTTGATCTAAAAAAATAGATATACATATTACATAACGTAGCTGATTTTTTTTTAAAATTAGGGTATAAGTTTAAAAATAAGAAATTGCTGAATAATAAGCGACATAGTACAAAAGTTGTAAGTAATTGAAAAAGCTACCATTTTCTCCTCCTTTACTATAATCACGTAAAATTGAATGATTATTAATTGGTTGAACAATTCCAAACTATCTTTTATACAAAAAATCACTCTTGACATGAATTAACAGAGTTATTGATTTCATAAAGTGGTAACTTTTCAAAATTTGCAGGAAAAAAATTATTTAAGCAAATGAAATATACTTAAATAATTGCCAAATATTGATAAAAAAATACTACACTCAACATTTGTTGATTGTCTCATTAATTCCCAAAAATAACAACTTTTTAGTAAATGCAGGAAAAAAATTGTTTAAACAAATGAAAATCGTTTAAACTAATAATTTCTTTGAATAATTCAAAATAAGTTAGAAAATAATTGGAAGCTTGTCATTTATAGAATACACATAATTCATATTGAATGCCGCCTTTAGCATACATTTGACATAAAACTTCTATTTTGCAATTTTTGCGCTTTTTCCGGGTAAAATAAAAGGAGATTGAGAACATAAAAATTAAAAGTAATAGGGTAAAAATCTTTAAACATATCTCAAAAGGATTGATTGCAGAAAGAGGTAACTTTTGAAAATTCAAGGAAAAAATTGTTTAAACGAATGGAAATTGCTTAAATGATTGCCAAATATCACTCAAAAATTTTACACTCAACATTCTTTAATTTTCTCATTAATTCCCAAACATAATAACCTTTTACGATATAGAGGGAAAATATTGTTTAAACAAATAAAAATGTTTCAAATAATTACCGCTTGTGTTAAAAAATATATATTTTTCTTAATATTCATCAACTGGGTCATTTATTACCAAAAACAAACATTTTTCACGATATATAAGCGAAAAAAATGGTTTAAACAAATAATTTCTTTAAATAATTCAAAATTAGTTAGAAAATACTTGGTAACTTACCATTTATCAAATAAAAATAATTCATGTTGAATACCGCCTTTAGGATTTTACATAAAACTGCTATTTTGCATTTTTTGACGCATTTTCCGGGCACAATAAAAGGGGATTGAGAATATAAAACTTAAAAGTAATTCGGTGAAAATTCTGAAACATTCCACAAGAAGTAACTACATTCTATTTTACATAAATTTATTAACAAGTACTTCTTTTTCTAATTTTTTGTCGAAAACCGAGCTTTTTCCATTTAAAATCGCATTTTTATTTCAAAAGCTCAGAGGGTTAGTTTTGAACAATTTGAAAAAAATGGAATGTATTTTTACAGAAAATGTACAAATTCGGCGAGATGGATTACCAAAAATCAAAAGTCCCTATAGGGCATTTATTACGTGATGGCAAACTCGCCCTCGCTGAAATCATGTTCAACACGCCCTTGATACACAAACCATTATTTTCTACCCACCCTATTCTACTTGTGCAACAACTTCTTTCGTTTATATTAGATAGTTGTTAATCACAGCCGTGAAATTTATTTGTTTTAATTATTTTCCTTTATTTTCCTTTTTTTTAGGAAAGAAAGAAATTTTAGTTTGTCTGCTACCCATTCTTCGTTTACACCCATCGTGTGTATACGAGCTTTCCGCGTCTACTTTCAGCCATACGAAAGTCTGGCTTCGTCGGGCTACGCGTCGCGCATACTTTTATCCCTCTCACTCTCTCGGAGTTTGGAACCAACCCCCAAACCGCAAACTCCCTTTGCCCACCCTTTTCCCACCCCCGTACTTTTGTCTCTCATTCTCTCGTTTCCTCTGTTTCTCTTCTTCTCTTGTATAGCACGGAACTACTAACCGTTCAGGAAATGTTTATTCTGGTCTTTTACGTAGTGTTCACAAGGATTTTTGGATTTCGCGAACCTTACCCAGCAGTCGAAAAGGCGAGAGGCTCTCTCATGGCAGGGGTTGCGTACACAGGATTCAAGCTCGACTCCTGACAGTCAGAAATCGGAGCTTCGGACAGTGCCTCAAAGCCAACGTTAAATTTCTCTGAATACTAAGCCTAATACTGGTTTACTGATAAATCAAAATTCATAAAGCGTTCGGATGGGAAAGTAATTTTAATTTATCAGAATGTAGTCAAGTTGAACGGGTTTCAATCAATGAATCTGTAACATAATTCTTCAATTAAAAAACTTTGCAGATTGAATAACCTTCAACTATCACTTAGAAAAAATTTGATTGGATCAAAAAAATGTTGTTGTTACAAACAAATACATATTTGGTTGACGCGAACGAAATATTACAAAATAGGTCACTGAATTAGAGCAATAAAAATTTCCACTGATTAGCAGTGTACTATCACTAATATTGGAGTTGTTGAAATTAATCAGTAAACTCGAACTTGCTGAACACAGTGGCGGATTTAACGACATGATTTTTGAATCCATAGTAAGAAATATAGTTTTCAAATTTGGCCACCCTAGGCAGCAGCCTATGTAACTTATATATGGGAATTTCGCCACTGATTAAATAACTGCAGTGAAAATTATTACTATTATGTATTTTATAAACATTGTCAGAGGCTTCAGATGGCTACTGCCAAATATGTCAAAGGCTTATTTTTATTATTATTATTATTATTATTATTATTATCATCAATATTATTACACCATTAAGCCGTTTCCCTTTCGGACTAGGCGTGACTCACTCGGTCGGGAAGGGAGTAGTGTGATTGATCTAGATTTCTCGTATTATTTATTTAAATAACACGGTCATTGCGCAACACTTCTCCGGCCCAGGTTGCTGATCAATATCTCTAGCACTTAGTTCTATTAGTATCCTAATTATTTTGTTTCAGGCGTCATTCACTCTGCTGTTACTCTTTTTAATAACTATTTGCCGCCATACTTTTCTATCCTGGCATACTTCTTTAGCTTCTTTCACGTCCATACATTTTTTCATGCAAGCTTCTCGTGTTTCTGTGGTACTTGTTTCGTTAATCGTTCATCTTTCATTCTCTCAACATGACCGAACCATCTTAACTGATTTCTTTCCCATGTGTCAAGTAGTGTCTCCCGCACAACATTCTTTAAGAATGATCTCGTTACTCACTTTGTCCATCAGAGTTTTTCCGCATATTATTCGCAAGAAATTAGTTATATTAGTAAGTACACTACTTATCAGTAGCATTTACATGGTAACTAGTAGAAAATCCCTTAAAATTTAATTTCGTTACCCACGTCTGGCTATTGCATAAGTGAAATCTTACTAACCCGAAAGGGACGGGTTTAATCAGCAGAATATTTTGTAACATTAACAAAACGAAACGACTAAAAAATCGGGTAATTGAAAAAACGGTTTTTGTGTACATAAGAAAAATTATATTCACTTAAACAAACTATTTTTCGGAATCACTCAAATGAAGTTAACAAGTCATTTTAATTATTTTAGATAAAACAATGTAATAACTGGAGTTCTCAAGTATTAAAGTTAATAAGCGATTCGTTTCTAACGAGTAATTTTATTTTAAAAATGTATTCTCCAAATTTTGTCGTTGGTTTCTTGGTTTTATTTTCGTGAATTCTGAATATTACCCTAATTATGGTACGTTAAATAGGATTTAAAATTTTATTTTAATCCCTTTTAAATTTCTTAAATTTTAATGTCTTTATTTCAGAATCTAAAGTTTTGTAAAAAGACTGGATTATTTAAAACATTTTTGTGCAATGCCATAAAGATAATTTTGTCTAGGATTACTAGGACACTAGGAACAATATGTCACGCACAGTTTTAACTGAAATCCGGTTGCGTTCATCACTCCATTCGGATTTTATCAAAGAAAGAATGATATAGCAGTTGGCTTTTCCTTCGCAATTGGCGTTCAAAAGCCTAAGATTTCTCAAAAAAAATCTGGCCCTGTAAAACACAGGGCATTTTCATAGTTTTCAAGGAAAATTCAGGACACAATGACAAATGGGGCAAAACCGGCACGTTTGGTATCTTTAATTTGGTCAAATTACTACTATTAGCCTTTACAAAAACCGCCTTGAATATTTTTCCAACCTATTTTTTCAATTGGCACTGCTGACGTGAACCAAACAAACAAAACAGGAGCACTAATAAATTTATACTATGTGAGAATCACTGATACCTTACCTATGTTATTAGTTTTAAAACCGGTAAAATTAACGGCATAATAAAAATGTACACGGAGAAAAATGTCTAGTTGGGTTAACAAGAATTCTGGTTAGCCCTACTAGACTTTCTAGTAATAAATGAACCAACACGCTGTCTAGTTAATTAAGCCAGACAGTCGAGTTAAAATCTGTCTAGTTAGAATTACAAGACATGTGGTATAGGTTACCAGACATCTAGTACGGCTAACATTTTCATGGCTAGTAGGTCTAACTAGCTGTCTAGTAAAATCAAAACAAACATTGAGTTAGGCTTACATGTCAGTTTTTAGTTAATTTAACTAGTTTTACGGTAATATTTACTGGATATATAGGGTTCAAAAAGTTTTTTTTTAGAAAAATAGTTATGGTATTAGGGTCTTGAGGATAGCTTTGAAAATGTATGCAATACAATAAAAGTAAAGTCCGTTTATTACGCACTGATGAAAAGTATGATTTCATATTTCACGAAAAAATCGTGCGGCCTGATGCATTATCTTCAAAACAACATGGCGGTGACACTGAAGAAAAACGAAGTTTACGTTTCTTCAAATATAGCCTTGTAGGAAAAAAGGTTTCACAAATTCAGTAGATTTTCCACTGTGTCGTCACGGAAGTTACTTATTCTAATACGCGTTAATAGAAACAAAAGTAAAAACTCTTCGCTTTTTGCAACTCTGAAAATGGTAGTGGGGGCAATTTGCTACTAGATATCTCGTTGTGGAAATCATTTGAAATAACACGATGGATCGCTAAAATGTACTAGACTGCTTACCATACATCGAGTATGATTAACGAAATTTCTGCGTTAAATTTACCAGACGCGCTTAACTAGATTCATCTAGTTGGCCCAACTAGCCATTTAGCCTAATTCCGTAATTTTCTAAAAGGCTGGCGTCCAAACGTGACTTTAAAAATACAACATAAAGCTTGGAAAAGAAAATTGGCTTCACGATTTCAGGAGCTAAGGTGGTGACATTTTTGTGATATTTATATTTCAATATGCGAAATATATGGGCTGCCAGTACCGAGAAAAGAATTTTCATCCGGTGTAGATAAAAAGTTTTCTGCTCGGTAAGAGAACTTTTTTGGCCGTTTTTGTTAAAAAATAACCTCCGACTCGTGCATCGAGCCTCCGGCCCAAGCAACAATACAAGAAAAAGTAATTTGTAGGGCTTATCATGTATATGTATGAAGCCGCGAGTTCATCAAACGACACGAAAAATTATACCTTTTGAAACGAGAACCGAAATTGTAAACTTTGAAAACTCTTGTGTGGCGACGAAGTCGCGGCTTTGTATAGCAAAACTTAACAATAGTCGGTTATCGACTATCTGGCGCATTTTTATCACAATAGTTATTTGAAGAGCGATAGGAAGTCCCTATACTCGTTTATGCTACCGCGTCACACATCATACTTTTTGTATTATATCCTATAAAAAAAGAGAAGTGTTATTTAGTTTTTGAAGAACTACAGCGCGTCAAAAGAATTTCTTACGCTTCCTCGTGGCCCCCAACGCATGGTCAGTCCAGGCTCCTTTGCAGTGCAGAGGCAGCACTGTAGAGTGACTCTACGGGACACCAACTTTACCTTGAGGTGTCCTGTACCGAGCAGCCTCGCGGCCAGTACGTTGTTATATCGGCGCACAGTCTGTGCTCTACGCAAAGTGCCTGCTCAGGGCTTTCCTAAACTTCAACCTTCTATCCTTTCCCTTCATCCAGGCACCGTTGACTCTATGCTAAATCCGCGGCATCATAAATAAGCGAAGTGCTGCGTATAAGACGCAAGAGAACAACAATTTTGTGCGCACCTGTTAGTGAATGTATATATGTATACGTGGATGTTCTTAATTTATTAATAAAATGAATGCTAAGTCAACTTTAAAGGAAATATGAAAGACACAGAAAAAGCACTTTACGAAGAAAAAAATCGCAAACAAAATACCAGTGCCTTCAGACTCTAATCACGAATTTTTCGAAGCAAGAGACACACCCTTGAGGATGATACCTTGCAAGAAATGAACTTGTATTTTTGTTATGCTAAAAACAATATCACCAATGCGGTTGTGCGGGTCTCGGTTTTTTCGTTTGTTTGGGTCCCGTTATGGCTCGTGTCCTTCTTCAGATCTCTTTTCTCCATGGATTCCCTAGTCGTCTGGCTGACTGATAATGCAACTTTCTGCAGTACAAAGCCCCAATATCGTTTGACCGTGGTTATGGTGCTTCTTAAGTTATCAATCAGTTACTTTGGTCGCTTCATAAAATCCTTCCCCAATCAACATGAGCATGTTCCACTTCCATCTGCACAAAACCCGCATTTCCTTTTATGTGTCCTCTAGATTTTGGATAAACTCCTTACTCTCTTCCATGATCCACTTCGAGGTATCCATGTTATTTCTCAACTCGTATCTGTGGCTCGTGTCCAAATCCTGTGACGCATCCTATTCGCATCTATATATTTTGCTCACGCTTTTGTTTGTTCATTTTTTTCGCTATCTTGTTCCCAAGAGTATCTAAGGAATTGTATGGTGTGTCCCTATAGAGCCCTGCATGCAAGAGTAAGATATGCATGCTTTTAGAAGTGACCTAGTATCCTATAGTGTAGAGACACCCTATATGTAACAGCACTCCCTGATTCCATGCAGAATTCGACGCAGTTATTTGTGCGTTGGCTTAAAAGTTTTTCCTTCGGGACGATCCCTGAACCATTGTCTCAGATTTCTTATTCAGTTATGTACCGTATTAAGCAAAAATCTTCTGTACAGGGTCGTACAGTTGACAGAATTCTTATGTCGCTATTCTGCCATTAGTGGCAGTCAATACTGCGCCAGCTGTAAATCAGTTACATTGTGCGGATCGTTGGTGTAATACTAACAGACGGTACTGGTATTTCTACTACGTCACAATTGGGTGATATTGCGCCATTTCATAACCTCGCAGGACTACAAATTTTAAGACACTGATTACGAAAGTTATTAACATATAAGAAGATTCAAAGTAGAAATCGCCCTACACGGTAAAAATTTATTCTTAAAAAAGTCACTTACTTGTAGCTAGGTCTCGGATACGGGATAAAAAATCAGACATTTAATCCTTATTTCTACTCTCTTAAAATGAACCAGTCAAATCTCACTGATTTTCAGTGAAATATCACTGGTTGAAATAGCCAGAAGTGTGTCACTGAAAATCAGTGAGAATTCACTGGTTCACTTAGTGGAATTCATGCACTAGTTTAATCAGTGAGGTTCACTGGTTTAATCAGTGAGGTTCACTGGTTTAATCAGTGAGGTTTACTGGTTTAATCAGTGAGGTTTACTGGTTTCTCAGTACCAGTAGTCAGCTGGCTGTACGTCTTGTAGCCTGTCATTGGTTAGGAATGAGACTTTTCCTTTATTTCTATTGTGCACACATTTGCTAAATTATTTTATATAAACTGCACTTTACTCCCATAGCAATAAAAGAAGCCCGGTTTGCAATATAATGCGGTATAATATGTTGTGCCTAATAATTGAGGTAGGGCGTGTCGTTAAGTTAACGTGTTACATCGCTTAAAGTCAAATATAAGTGGCCAGGGGCCTTCCCACTGAGACGGTCCGTCTTATTTTCATAATTAAAATAAAATAATAAAGATTCGGGCGAACATTTACATTCATACGCCTCTGACTCGGAAGTGAACATCCGAGTAGAGCTAAAGGAGGATTCGACGAATCGTTCGATCATGCGATCGATTGCGTGCGCCATTGACTAATAAGTGGTGATGGGACCAATGCACCTTATATATTGATCCTGGTATCGGTACCAGGTCTCTCTTCTAATCCAAAGATCTACGAGGAAGCGACTCTCTTGATCTCTCTGGCTACCTGTCACTTACGACAGAGTTATAAAGTTCAACAAGTACCTGCCTTTATTATCAAAGAATGTTTTGACAAAGAAATCAAACTTAATCAGAAAGCCATCAATGATAATAAAAAACATAATAAAAATTTTTTAAGTATTCTTAAAGAACAAGGAGA
>JAAAKG020140152.1:0-12175 GCA_010014905.2 Druon quercuslanigerum | reverse complement strand
GTTTGCGCTCTTTTCTTTCTCCTGTGAAATGCATCTTTTCGGATGAATTTCACAGGAGACAGAAATTTTGCCTAGTTTCAGGCTTAGTCCTGAAACTCGAGGGTCACAATATATATCGATCTTTTTTTCTTTTCATGCGAGTTAAAAAGGATTTGGTTAGATGGACAATTTACTGTGCCCTTGTAAGAAAACTGGTACCAAGTACGCACGTTGGTACGAATCCTGGAATTTTATCAAATTATCCCTCGCCCTTCATGAGCCAAAGATTTGACGGATTGCGTCCTAGTGGTACTTATTTCATGAATGCTACCTTTCAATGTACGTATCGCTTGGCGGAGAAGCCCTGATATCGAATTGAGGATTTTACTAATCGCAGGACGTGAGATTCTCCCCCGAGCATCAGGATGGTCAATCCAGGCTTCTTTTAATAACGCAGGTCTCTAATTTTTTTATTTCCCGATATGAATCAGGTTGAAAAAGAATGATTTCCCTTTCTGCCGAAAGCAATGGACGGACCATCGTTAACGAGATGGTGACTCCGTCGGCCTCAAAGCACCTTGCTGTGCCACCGAATAAACTCCCGTATACTTGACGGTTTGTTAATCCGGGTTGCACCGTCTCGGGTGATCCGAGAGCCTCACCAATTCGTGAACCTGACCAAAAAGTCTGCACACGAGTGTCTGACGAGCGCGCATCGTTGAAGGAAATTTGTCAGCCATCCGGATTTTCCCACAGCTTAGGTGGGTTAAAAAAGAGGGAAAAGCACTTGGCTTCTGACCACCCCCTCTTGAGCACGTACTGCGGCAGGTCGCAGTCCTTGTTCGCCTTGTTCGCCTAGTGCCGACTGACTTTTTCTTCGAAATCCCGTTATCGAAGAAGTCTCGTTCGCTCAGACTCGGAATTCCCCCTTTTCAGTGTGGTTGCGCACGCAACGCCACCTGTTTCGCATGACGATTTATGCAATCCATGCAACCCCTTCGCATCGGAATTAATCTGTTGTCCCTCAGTAGCGTATCTGTTTAATGATTCAACCGCTTTTAAATGATATTTATGAATAAAGCTTAATTATCTATATTGAAACGTTTTAACTCCTTATCTCTAAGACCGCTCGTATATATTTAGAATTTACGTACATATTTATATTATATTTATATTTAACATATTTATATTATATATTTATTTTAAATTTAATTTACTGGTATATAATTACAATTTCCTTACACCTACTTCCTCTTCTATTTAAAATCTTTCCTTCCCAATTTCTCTTCCTCTTTCCTTATCTTATTCTTCATCTTATCCAGCACCCCCTTCACCCATGCTACTGCCCTTTGCCTGTCCCCCCTTGTATGCAAAATACGTCCATGCTGATCCCACTACTTCCCACCTCCTCACACTTCTCCAACCAGTGCTTTACTGCTGCACTTCCTTTCCCGCACATTCACACATTTGCTTCTCTTTAGAAAGCCAGAATCTATTATAATCCTCCATGCATCCGCATCTCACACTCGCTAAAAGTTCCTGACTTCCTTCCTCTCCTTTCTCACACAAATATTGCGCTATCTCCCCTGATATAATCCATGCATAATTCCTGTTAAACCTTGACTCTCCTTGACCTTCCTTTCGTCTTCATGAACCTTTCTCACTTCAGCCATCTGTAGTCCACTCATTCTAAAATAGCTTTCCCTCTTAACCTCCATTTTCCAAATCCTACCTATGTTCTCCTTCTCCCACCCAGACTTCCTAACCAGCTTACTTTCCCCTCTAATAAAAATTTTTCCTCATATTTATGCGCTCGAGTCCCCGCTACAATCCCTAAACTTGTTCTTCCTAAGCACTATCCTCATCGCCACATTTGCCCTTCTTACTCTCTCTCTCTCTCTCTTAGCCGACCATTCACTCCTCCAATTTCTCGAAACAGGAAGCCTAGATACACAAACTCTTTCATCTCCTATACCGCCTTTCCCTTCTACTTACACTTCTCTTCATTCTTCTTGCCAAACAGTTTCCTGAAAACCATAGCCTTGGACTTTTCCGCATTTCACTTTAACCTATTCTTATCCAGGTATCTTCCTAACCTTTACGTCATATACTTTAAAGCCTCCTCGATCTTCGCTTGCAGCACTAAGTCAACGGCATATACAGATAGACGAATTGGGGCAGGTAGAGAGTCCTTATTCCTATATATTTGTTGTTGAAATCAGTATATTTGCATCAAGATGATCTGTACCTGTTCTATCCAGGAGAGGGCACGATTATGGAAATATCCCAGATCTTTAACTTATTCTGAAAAAGTTATAGTGAGATGCTCGATGCAAAGTGGTTAAAATGATTACGAAGTTTCAAATAAAGAAGATGAATAAGGTCCAACAACAATTGCCTGACTTTTGCCCGGGTTAAGAGTAGGTGCAGTCTTCTAGGCTCTGAGGATCTAATCCTCCTGGATTAGAACTAGTAAGCCACTTAGTAAAGAAATTGATCCCGATAAGTAGATTTAAATTCGTCAGCATAGTTGTTGTAGCTGCAACTAATTAAGGTAGGCTAGTTCTGGAGCAACACAATATACTTCCTGCTTCAATGAACAGATGGCGCCAATGGTCCGTTCCTGTAAAATCAGTGATTGTTCATCATTACCGTTATAGCCAATTTGTAGTTTCGTTGTATAATAAAAGATTAAAGATACAAGACGTACTGAATTGAATAGATTTTGCAGGTATTTTTCAAAGGAATGATTGTTGTTTTAGATTTTGTTTTCAGCTTAGATTACAATGTGGAAATGAGAATAAAAGAACGGGCTTTGAACAAACTTCAAAATGGGAATTTACTTAATGGCGAAAAAATCATGAAATGAAACTTAAAGATATTGCGTAGAATAATTAAATAAACAAAGAGAACATTGTTTATTAACCAGTTTGAACTACAATTTGTGTTGAATTTTGGTAGTAGAAAAACTATAAAAATTAGCATAAATTTCACTACCGTTAGTTATTTGACGTTTTTGGTATTGAAGTGTAAAATGAGATTTATGTCTAAATCGACGAAACGTGTTCTTTATTCATAATGTGTCCCCTAAGGGTTTACATAACTTCCATTCCTTACAATATTACCGCTTATATATTGAACAACAGAAAGAAAATTTCAAACTTACAATTTACAATTATTTACAACTATTTACGTAAAGTCTTATATCTATCTAGTTCCTTAACTCGAGCGAGCGGTCAATAGCGAAAGCGAAAGTCTAAGCGAGAGAGAGAGAGAGAGAGAGATAATGAGAACGCGAACTCATCTCAGTCTACTTATGCTATTACATATCCATTACTTACAATCTTTAAGCTTCTAATCTAGGCGACTTCCATTTTCTTAATTTTCCACTTTTTTTGTCCTCCAATTTACCATTTTTTCACATTTATTTTTTCATTCACTCTCATTCGCTGCCCTAGCACCCTCCAACTCCTTCATCCAATCTTCTCCTAATCCATCTTCCCGTAGAATCTTATCCACATTCTCTTTCCAGCCTCCTTTGTCATCCATTCCTTTTCTACATCCTTCCCGAACGTGCTCCCATGTTTCCTCCTCCCATTGACATATTCTACACTTTCTGTTCTCTTCCTTTTCCCAATACCTCCCCTTTCTTACCTCGTTTCCCAGTCTAAATTTTGCTATAATGGTCCACCTTCTCTCTCCCCATCTCTTCGCTAAATACTTTGGTAAACCTTTCTTTTTTATTATCTTATATCATTTATTATATTTTGATTCCTCAATCATCCGCAATCTTTCTATTAATTGTCTTTCCCTGTCCTTTCTTTCCAATTCTTCATATTTTACTCTGGTCCCGTCTTCTATGTCTCTAGCATTCAATAACTCCCTCCTTTCTTCTTCCCATCCTGTTAATTCTATCGCCCTCCCTCTCCTCTCTTTTACCTCCATCAAACACTTTCTCGCCAACTCCCCTCCCTTTCCCTCCCTCAGCTTTGTCTCAAATTTTCATGCCCTCTTTCCCGCTCTAATACTCAATTTCAAATCCTCCATTCTACCCCTAATGTCCACCTTACATATCTTTCTTGTGAACTCTCAATACCTTTCCTTTATTTCCATCCCCACATCTTTGCCTCATAACTTAATACCGGCCATAACAACGTATCAAATAACACATTATCCTCGTCCAATTTTTTTTGGACCTTATTTTTCCGATTCCCTAAATCTGTTTTATTACCTCTGCTGCTTTTTTATCCTTTCTCTCATATGAACTCTATGATCTCCATTCTTTTGCAAAATATATCCCAAATATTCAAACTCTTTCACTTCTTCTATCTTTATACCCTTCCATCTCCCTGTCCATTCTTTTTGTCTCCCCCCTCCCTTTCTAAGCCTCATTATCTTTGTCTTTTCTACATTCGAATTCGGCTTTTTCCCATCCAAGTATTTTTCTAATCCTGTAATCCAGCCCGCCATCCCTTCTTCATCCTCTGCCATCAGCACTATGGCATCTGCGTATGCCAGTGTATATATCTTTTCCTTCCCTATCCTAACTCCTCCCCAAAATTTTCTCCTTATTTCTTCTTCCAAGTCTGATCTTAATATAATCATTAAAAGTGGGTTCAGAGGCCATACTTGTCTCACTCATGGACAACATATATGTTGTCCATCACCCCATTTTTACCCCCATTCCTTTTCTTAACCCTGTCTGATTCAATGGCTCTATCTTTTTGTTCTTAACTTCTTTCTTCAATCTCTCCAACAAAATAGTTACATATACATTATACACTGTTCGCATCAGAGTCACACCCCTGTAATCTTTAACCTCCTCTCCTTTACCTTTCTTTACTTTTGGTATCACTACTTCTTCTTTTCATAACTCTGGCCACCCCTCTCCTCTCCATACTCGATTACACATTATCCATTCCCATTCCTCTAGCTCTGTCCCACTATATTTCCATACTTCATTTGGAATCTCATCTATGCCTGGTGCCTTTCCATCCTTCAATATTCCTAATACCTTGACTATTTCTGCCCTTGTTATATTCTCTTCCTCATCTCTTTCTCTACCATATTTTCCTTCCTTACTAACTTTTCTCTCTACTCCTCCTAGCAATTCCAAAAAATATTTTTTCCATTCTACCATTTCAATATCTGGGTTTACTCTTTTTCTTCTTCTTTCTCTGTTGTCTACATTCCATACCTTTTCTTCCGTCCTAGACTTCTCCGCCTCTTCTGAAAACCTTTTATTCTCTTCCTCTTTCTTTTGATCACACAATTCAGAATACTCTTTCTTTTTTCTCCTATATTCTTCCTCATTAATTTTTTCTTTTCTCCACCTTCTTAATTCATTTCTGACCTCCTTCTTTTTCTCTTTACACTCCTCGTCTTATCCACTTCTATTCCTCTCTTTACTAACTTCATTTTTGTTTGTTGACTCTAATCCTCTTTTTAATTCTACTATCATTTTTTCCATCTCCTTGTCCACATTTTCCTCCCTCATTTTGATATTTCTAACCATTTCTTTAAACTTTTCTTTTTCTTGCCTTGACCAATCCCCTTTACCAACATTATTTATCTTTGCCCCCTTTTTATGTATATTACTATTATTTTTTTCTCCATCTAAAGTCGCTATTATTGGAAAGTGATCCGAATCAATATATTCACCTACATCTAATTTCTTGACCTTCTCTCTTATCTTATCATCCACTATAACATGATCAATTACGGTTCCTCTTTCTTCTCCTGACCGTGTATATTCTCCTTCTTCTCCCCTCTTCGCTCTACCCTTCCTATACTTCGCACTTTATCACTAGGTTTCTTTTTCTTTCTTCCCTCTCTTTTCTTTCTATCCTATGTTCTATTTTTCTCAGTCTTTCCTTCTTTGTATTCCTACTCACTCCCCCATCAAGATCTCTGTTCGAGCTTTCTATCTTTCTAATTCTACCTTGCATCTCCTCTACCTTTTTTTATTATTATCCTCCTGCTTCTCTAGCTTTTGCTCCAATGACTGCATCCTCTTTTCTAACTTTTCCCTAACTTCTTCCCATTTCTTCATTTCTTTCCTAATTTTAGGCATTTCGCGCCTAATTTCTTTCCTTAATTCTTCTACCCTTTTTATGCCTTTCCTCATAAATGCCCATTAATTCCATCATGACTTTGCGAATTTCTTTCAGTCTTTCCACTTTCCTCTGATTTTCGGTTTCCTCATCGTTTCGTTCATTCCCCTTACTAGATGTGAACATTTTTCGATATTTCAAGTTTGAACCTAAATCTTCCTTCTCTTCACTGCTTCCCCTCTCACCTCTCTTCCTTTTGATAAAAGCCTCAATCGATTCTACGCTTTTTGCTCTTAATCTCTCCTTTTCTATTGTTTTCTTATATTTCCCCCTTGCTTTACTTTCTTCGACCTCCTCTTCCTGTGTGATAAACACTTCCTGCTCTTATTCCGATTTTTCCTCGATGGTATACTTTTTGCTATCCATGAATCCAATTTCAATTTTAAACGTTCCCGCCTTTTATCCTTCCCTGCCTCTATCCCTGTCTCTATTCTGGTACCTGTTATGTCTTTCTCTGTATTTATCCAACCCTGCTACTACTAATCCGATCAACTCCCACCCTGTCACGAATCTCAAACCAACCTAACCTCAACTGTCACAAAAATCTGTCTCAATCCTCAAAAATATCCTTTCTTCTTTCCCATTTCACAATCTCTCAAACAATCTCTTCCATCCGAACTGTTTAGTAGGAGTTTTTGGTAAAGGAACTAGGCCGAGTTTGAATAACATGTTTACCTAAGACTTAGATCATACTTAGGTCATGCTTTGTTCAGTTTGAGGATAGAAATTCGAGTTTTCATTCGTTTGACGAGTGATAGTGATTGAGAGTAGATTTGCGCGAGAGACTTATGGATCGCTGCGGTTCATCGATTTCCGAAATCAGATCTTTCCGTCTCAATTAAAGTACTGTCAAGTAGAACTTTAAAGATTTTATGAAGAAGCTCGAAATATAACAGTTTTCATCCATATTTAATATTTTTATGGACTAATACTCCACATTTATCAATCTATTCATAAAGTGTTTAATTCAAATCAAAATAATTCAAAACTTTTAATTATAAAAGTCATCTTATAAGTAAGCCTGAGCATCAACGTAAGATTTTCTCTCGTAACGGAAGAAACCCAACAAAAGAGGAAATCCATTTTAGAATTTACCTTTTTATTAAATTACGTGTTTAATTATATTTAAAGAGTTATTGAGTTAAACTGAAAAATTAAAATTAATTTTGTAAATTTGAATTTTTTCAAAGGGAGGTGTGTGAAAAAAATATAAATAATTAAAATTTCATGACAATTAAAATCTCGACCAGAGAGCAAAACAGTTTTTAGAAATAATAAGCTTTTGGTTGGAAGAAAAATCCTTAAATTCATTTCGAAATCTTCGTACCAGTTTATAAGGACAAAAAGGGATTTCCGGGCGGAAAATGGTCGTCATCCGGTGGAAGAAGACGAATGATCCGAAGGTAAACGAGGGTGCGAACCAAGTCTCTCATGTTAGTTTTGTATGATTGTTTATTTCATATTTCTAAAATGAAGTAAAATTTTTGAAATTTTATAATGGCGGATGAATATCAGGTCATTAGTGACCAAATCAGGAGCGACAACGAGAGTGACATTATCAACGTAAATGACATTAATGAAGGGGTTTATAATAGGATAAATATGTCTTCTGTCCCAAAAGATTCAGAATTGCTAATAAACACGGGACATAATCCCCTTGTAAAGACTGGAGACTCTTTACCGATCGATGCATACCCCTATGCGTGCAATACAACCCCCTGCTTCAACTGGGGCATTGCGAAATTTAGAACACGAGATGCAGGCTATTAATCTAAATAATAATGCGACAGGATACCTACATGCAGGTCTAGATGGGTCACAAGCCCATATTTTGGGTTCATACCGACCTAGTGTAAATTGGAATGCCTCCGGATTATTTAACTTGCCTGCACCCGAGCCCCAGTATCCGATTCCATTGAAAGCTGCCCTAGAATTTCTCCTAAAAAGTTTTGATGGTAAAAATATCCCAGTGATCAGGTTTCTTAGAGATTGTATTTATTCTTGAAATTCAATTTCAGGTAAGGATATGCAACATCTTTTTTTAATAATTAGATCTATAATATCCCGAAGTGCATATAATATATTATTAGACACAGAAATCTATACCCTAGAGGATTTATGACAACACATTAAAATATTTTGACCGAGCATAGGAACCGTGCAGGACGCTATATTAGCAGCCAGGTCAGCTGAATGAGAGGTCAAATACTTAAAGGACATAATTCAAGAACATGGAAATTGAAAAAGAGGACAAAAGAGAAGGGGCAACTTCAAATAGAGGTAGGTTTTATGAAGGTGACAGTTTTAGAGTGGAACCACCGAAGGGGGAAGGGAGAGAGACTTGTGACTCTGTCACAAGTGATCTGACATCGTTGCAGAGCGCTGGGTCATTTTGAAAGGGTTCTGTTAAGCCCGCCCCTCAAACTTCCATAATTTGTTGTAAGAGTTAAAGGACCGGGCATACAGCGAGGGATGGCTCTAATGTCGGTTTCTCTCCCCTCTGTTTCTGGTGCCAACAACCAGGACATTTTGCGCGAGATTATTTACAAAAAGAAAACTAGCCGGAAATTTTGCAAATATTGGAAATCAACTCAGCACATAATTGATAATTACGCAAAATTAGCGGAAAAAGTCGAAGAAAATAGAAGGGAACAGAGAAATTCTTTACACGAATTCTAATTTCTTTGGATTGGTGTGACGACGAACTTTCATTAGAAACTGCACCTAGCAGACGTATTTTATTACAATGGGATTCTGAACGCTGCAGCATCCCAATATACGATTCAATATTATTCCTTCTCACAAGCAATGCAAGTCGGTTATAATTGAGATTTTGAAATAGCCTTGGTAATTATTTTTATTTTTATTTTCTGCTGGAAGAGTTGTCAAATTAGCTGATTATTTTGACTTTATGTCATTCATGACAGAAAACAAACTTTCGCACTGATAAGTCAATTCAAACATTGAAAAAATTTGTAATCCAATTTCTTTCAATTCAGGGTAATATTTTTTCGGTAATAAAGGATACAGCTCTTCAGCGTACAATTTCCTTCACTTAAAGCAAAAGTTATCTTAAAAGGCACTTTGAACCTTTCCTGGCATTCGTTTTTAATACAAATGTAACATGTCGTTCAAAATTCAACTCAGGAAATTCCTCTTTTATTTCATTACGGGTTGGGAAATGCTTCCAATTACTTTCCAGCAATCCACACGTGAATTCTTGCAAGGCCTCACGGAGGTGTTTTACCTGTTTCGTGTTACGTGTTATAAAGGCGTTGGAACTGGAACCTTACCCGTTACGGGGCGCAGAGAGCACAAGACTGGGTGCTCGGTACCCAGGTCGAAGGGTATTAGGACTAGGAAGTGGCGTTCTCCCCACTCCTAGTCCTGGGTTCGCAGGATCGTATAATTGTGTGGTGATTATAACTTTGTTATAACATCCCCTTTGCCCTGTTTGGGACAAGGTTTATACTTTAAGGATTGCCTCGTATCTTTCCAATTCCATGTTAAGCGTAAAACCATCTTCTTTATCGGTTACATCTATTTGTATATATGAATCATCATCTTCTTCTTCCTCATTGATTTGTTTTTCCTTGTCTTCAATATTCTATTCTATTTTCTTGTACTCTAGTTGTGCCAGTTCAACTTTGCTGAATGAATTTTTTATGAGATCCTTAAACTCTTCCCTTGTTTCGACCCAAGGTCCTTTAATATATTTCGTTCTTATCGAATCCGGAATCGAGTGGTAGTTTTGGTCCGGTTCGACATTTCTCCACAGTAGGTGTCACAATGACATTTCCACAATTTGATGTTTCCCATTTTTTTTCTTTCTGAAAGAAATTTAAAAAATACTACCTCTTAAAACAAAAAATAAAATTAAAATAATATACTATTTTTCTCTTAATTCTGTTTTTTCTTGTCCTATTTAAACAGCAATAATAAAAATAACAAAAAATCTAAAGCTTTCATTTGAACTACTTTTATAATAAATTCCTAGAATTTTATTTATTTTAGTTATTCTCCATCTCAGTGAGTATCTTCTTCTAATTTTCAGTTTTTGGGTTCTTCTTGCTGTAAAATTACTTATATCTAAACACTAACTTTTATGTTAAGTGAAATTCTTTCTTGGTCTCTTATAGCCATATTTACTATCTATTCAATTCATTTCTCTTTGTCAAAAGATTAAAAATAATCGGCGCTATGTACCCTAATAATAGGGTACTACAGTCCGCTTCCCAAATAATACCGAACATGGGCTGGTAAGGGAGTATTTTTCATTGAACTCAGCTTTCCCAACTCTTAGCACGGGGAAGCGCCATCGAATTCTCGCGCGCTTTTCCTAAATAGTGCTACTTGTCAGTTTTCTTTTTTATTCCGATAATATTACTAAATTTGGTTTGATTTGCATTTCTAAAGAAAAGTACGTTTTTATTATGTATTTGAAAAGAATTTTTTTTAAACAGTCACTAATTTTCTTGAAGTCATACAAAGTCCGTTTCAAAACTCATTTCTCCTTTTATATTAATAATGAAACTGAAATTATTACTGTTCATCCTTTTAAATTGTTGCACTATCTTCTTTTATTTACAAACATCTGTCCAAATAAACGAGCATTATCATTTCAATGAATATATCAATTTTTTTGATCATATTAATATTTCACATAATCTAAATGATAAAGGACATTTTTATAATTAAAAGAGAGTACTAAACCTATGGTAATTTTGCTTTTTATTTTATTGAAAAATAAAAATTACTTTATCTCTCAAAAGGATATTTATTATTTAAGTAGCAAATAAAACGTATACGTAACCAAAAATGGAAGGATGTTTATAACTGATTTCAAATGCATCATTCATGGAATATATTACAATAAATTTCATAAATTCCAGTACCACGAAATGAAATCAAATTCAACCTTTAAATCGTACTTTTCTAAATGAAACTAATCGCTACTTATAGTTATATATATTCTTTATTTTTCACTAAAGAATAATCATAAATTTATTAAATAAATAATTTGTCAATATTTTAATAATGAAAACTAATTATAATTAATAGAAAATCTGATTTCATTGTTTTTTTGGTACGATTATGAAAAGAAAGAAATATAGTCTATTTTCGTACACGTATTTGAGTAGCACTATTCAGAAAGACGGGGTGGAAATGCCGACGCTCGAAGCGATAGCGCGATGGTGGGGGATGCGTTGGCACAAGAATGAGAAGAAGCGACACTACTCAGAGCGGCATTATTTACAAAGTAGACTATATTAGAATTGATGATTACGTTATTTATAAAGATTGGAAGTTTTATTAATCATTTTAAATGATTATACTATTGAAAACTGTGCAATTAATTTTATTTTTTCACCACTCTTCTTCTTGTTTTTTAAATTTTCTTTCTGCTTCTTTAATCCTCTCCTCCATTTCCTTTCTTCTGCCTTTCTCTTCTTTTTCCTTCCTTTACTCCGTTATACCTTCCCATTCTGCCTTCGAGAGCAATCATCGCCTCAAACTCTCTCGCGACACTATTTCTTCTTTCTTTGTATTGTGCCTTTTCTACTCGCATGTGGCCCTGGAGTTGTGTAATTTTCTTCCATCCTTCCTATCTCCTCTCGCTATTTTGTTAAATTCTAATTCCCTAATCTTTTTTTTTTCCTCTTTCATTCCTTTTCCTATTCGATCCTTTTTGAGTCTGTTCTCCTCTTCCCCTCTTAATCTCATTTCTTTTACTTGTCTGTTATATCTTTCAGTTGGATTTGCTTCAGCATGTTATTTAGGAGTTTTTGAATTTTTAATATGTTTATGAATTTTTTTTGGTCTGTAGATGCTAATTTAGTTAGCCTCTCAGAAAGAATAACAATTCTTATGATGAGAGGTTGGGGTGAATTGAAAAGATCTTACAGGACAGTAATGAATCTTTTCAATGAAACATTTACCTAGATCAGGCAGACCAAGGTCCGCATACTTCCATCCGCAGAGTTGCTCAAGAGCATGACATAAGTTATATTTCTGTACACAACGTACTGAAAAGAGCGAAATTCCATCCATTTCAAGTGAAACTGGTTCACAAGTTGAATGAA
>JAAAKG020140151.1:0-12175 GCA_010014905.2 Druon quercuslanigerum | reverse complement strand
TTTCTTATAACATAAAAAGTTTCGCATAAAAAAATATCTTAACTTTATACAAAAACACGAATTCGATTGACCAATATTGGTTATAAACACGAACGCCGATGCGAGCGCTCTGCGTAATTTATAGTGTGGCTTAACGAAAGTACATCTGGAAAATACCCGACTTGTGGTTTTACCCAGAAACTCTTGTTAAAATCAAGCAATGGGAATTTATGTTATCATTTGTATATAACTATAATATAATGATTTGCAAGCCGGAACAATCAGATCATATTGTGTTAATAATTACACATAGTCATATTATGCTGCTCGATTAGCACATTACTATAATTTATTTCATTTTATTCAGAATAGAAAAACTGGCCAGGGCCTTGTCAGAACCATTTTTTTAATGGGGCTAAATAGGGTACTTTCTGCCCGGGTTAGAGTTGTTAGCTATAAGAGCGATTTTCTGTAAATTAGGGTAAATATACTGTTAGATGGGTAAGACATTGTGGCAAAATATTTTTGAAAAAATTTCACAATTGTAGAAATTATGTCATTTTGAATTTTTAAATGATTTTTTTTAAATAGTACATCTCAAAAATTTTGTAACCGATTGTAATCAAATTTAGAGATTTTAAGTAGAATTTATTACCTTTTTTCTATAAAAATTTAGAAAAATGCATTTTGGTTTTTTGTTTTGAGCTCGTGTGTTTTTCTACATTTTCTGGTGAAAATTATTCCTTATGTTTTTAACTTTCATTAAAAATAAACCTTGCAGCCTCTTCTGGATGCCGAATTATAAACTTTTAAGTTGAAGTATGCACGTCACTCCCGTACAACGGCCAGGTCAAGATGCATACAGCGAACATTGCCTATGTTTATGAACTATTTTGTAAAACAGCTGAATTTTCAAGAAAAAAGATAATTTGTAAAAAAAAGTTTAATTTTCAACCAAATAGATGAAACTTCAGCCCAAAAAATTAATTATTAACATATTAGCATTTTTGACTAAAAGAGATGAATTTTCAAACCAGACACAAAATTGCAACCAAAAAAGATTTTTTCAGTAAATTTTCTGCAAAACAGTTAAATTTTCAACAATAAATATAATTTTAAATTTATTTCGTTTGAAAATTCCACAATTCCGCTAAGTTTTGTTTTTCTTGACTAGAATCTTTTTTAGTTGTAAATTTGTTTCTGGTTGTAAAAAAATACAGCTCTTTTGTTTAAAAATGCTATTTTGTTAATAATTCATTTGTTCGATTGAAGATTCATCTCTTTAGTCAAATATTAAACTATTTTATTGGATTTTTTTTTAATTTAACTATTTTACAAAATACATTATAAACATCTATGACTGTATTCGCTCAATGTATCTTGACCCACCGGGCACTTCAAAATCCCATTTATTTAACATGGGGAAATTTTGAATTTTTGAAAAATTGACCTCATGTTCCAGGGTTTTATCGAAACGTGCGAAGTTTTTTCAGGGATTTAAAAGGAGCGTCTACAACATAAAACTATGCTAATAACTTTCATTTCCAGTCCATCACCACTCTCCCCGCAGCACCACCCAAAAATAAAAAAACTACACTTTTATGCATTATTGTTACTTTTTAGCAATTTCCGTCGTTTTTTAATACAAATAATTACAAATGGACAATTTTGATATTTACCATGACTTTTTTAACAATTTCAATAGTTTAAACAAATGTAAACTACTTAAATAATTATTTCTTCCCTGAAAATGTAAAAAATAATCGTATTTTCTGATTAACATGCAATATTATGTAATTGTTTGGAGTAGAAGATTTTTCTAAAAACATTATGTAATTATTTAAACAATTAATTATTGCTTATTTTCAACATTTCTAAAAATTGAGTCAGAGATGTCCACTGTTTTCAAATTGGTATCCTATGCTAATTTTTGTTGAATAATTATATCTTTCCTTTGTTTGCTCAAGGAGTTTTTTTCGATAGCTAAAAAAATAAAATAAAATAAAAAATATAAAATTATTTTTCTAACTGTATAGGGTATAGAAATAATATATGTACTACTTTTTAATTGTTTAAAAAATATAATTTGTTTAAATAATTACTTTTCCAAAAATACTTTTAAAATAATATTAAATTGTATGTCTTCTATCTTATTTTATTATTTTAATTATCAATAAATAAGTGCTTGAGAAAATAAAAATTGCCTGAACAAATAGAAATTTGTTAAACATTAGAAGAAATGTATGAAAATTATATAATTATTCAACAAAAAGTAGCATATGATACCAATTGCTCAATTTTCAGAAATTTTGAAATTAAACAATAATTTATTGTATAAATAGTTACATATTGTTTTTAGAAAAATATGCTACTCCAAATAATGACCAAATATTGCATTTAAATCGGAAAATACGATTATTTTTTACATGTTTGGTAAATGAATAATCGTTTGAATAATTTACATTTGTTTAAACAATTAAAAATTGTTTAAAAAGTCATGAATATCTTTAGTATGGGTTTATTTCGTAGACACTCCTCTTGAATCCCTAAAAAACTTGGCTCGTTTCGATGAAACCCTGGAACATGAGTTCGATTTTTCGAAAATTCAAAATTTCCCAGTGTTAATGAAGTACCTGGTGGCACGTGTTAATATTCGAATTTCGAAAAAAATACGGATTTTCTTTCTCCGGAAATGGAAACTTTTTAGGGGGTAACTTGCCCTCTATTGCGAAACAAATTTTTCAATGTATTTTTGGACCACCCTAATGGACATGCCATCGTCAACTAGAAGAGACTTCAACGCTTTTGTTATGAAATGTAAAATCATAGGGAATAATTTACACGAAAAAGTCGAACAAAAATAAGCTTAGTAAGTAGATTTTATAAGAATCAAATCAAACCTTTCTTAATATCTTCATTAAATTAAAAGAATAAGAACGACATTATTTGAAAGTATGGTTAATAAAATTATGACGTTTCGGCTATCACTGCTTGCCTTTTTCAGAGAATCTAAATAAATAATATATGAAAAATGATCGTTTCTTACATCTAATTACAAACAAATTTGTTTTAATAATAGAGAAAGAAAGAAAAATACCTGTGTTTATTTTTTTTTGTAAAAAACAAGAATATTCAATTTTGGAGACAATTATCAATGGTTAAGAGTTAATTTTTAAAAATAATGCTGATGTGTGTCACCAAATGAAACTAAAATATACAATAAACGTATCATATAAAAGCCTCATAAGCATTGAAGAGTTTTTTTTAAAGAAACTACATTTTAATTAACGGTAAAAACAAAATCTTTACAATGTTTTTGGACAACGCGAACATATAACAAAGTAGACAAGAGACATAGATTCAGGTGGTAATTTCATAAATACAGAATAAAGGCAACATTTAAAGGAGCCGCAAATGAGGAAAGCGCGCCAAAGGAAACTGGAATTTTAAATCGGTTATTGTTTATTTTAAAATACTTTCATATATTCTGTTGTCATTCATAATTTCTGTCTGTAAGTTAATCGAAGTAATTGGATATTTGTTTAAAAAAATGGATTCTATTATGCTTCTTATATATGTATTTTTTCTCCAGCTAGAATTTTAATAATAGTCAAATCAAAATCAAAATAATGGTTTAAGTTCCAACAATGTTGTGAAAAACCTGTATTAGAATTTTCAACGCTACAGCCTCTTTTATGTCCCGAAACTTTAGTTTTTAATCTTCTACCTGTTTTACTAAAATGAAAATTTATGTTGAATTTTTTTAACGCTTTTTGCAACCTTTTAGAGAGTCCTTGAACACACGGTCACGTTACTTTTAAATCCAACTTACTGTACGTGTCAACCAAGTTATTTTGAGATGATCTCTGCTAGAACCATTGTAGATTACATGAATTCGTTCTCAAATAATACTGTTTATCAAAGGAAGCGGATAATTATTTTGAACTAAAGTGATTTTAATTCGATCCAAATTCTCTTTTCTGAATCTAATATCACTCAATTTAATGCATCTGTGTATTAAACCTTTTATTAGGCAAATCTTTTTACAATATAAATAATGGGAATTAAAATTAAGATATCTACCAGACCATGAAGCTTTTTTAAACCAATTGGTAATTAAATGACCTTCAATTGTTTTTATAATTTTTTGGAACAAGACTCTTTTTAATATTTTTATATACATTGTCATTGTTGAGCGTGTTTTCCACAGTTTCATTATAATTATCTCTATTAGTTGCTACTTTTGACCTTGTTGAAAATTTTTAAAACGTTAATAAAGATTTACCTTTTTCAAATGTAGACAAAGGCAGCATAACGCTAGCAACTAATAGAGATAATTATAATACAACTGTGGAAAACGTGCTCAAAATTGATGATTTATATAAAATAAATAAATTAACAAACGGCATATAAACTAAAAACACATAATAGTATTGTAGGTAAAGCTTATTCTCTTCCAAAAGTGCACAAACAAAATGTGAAATGGAGATTAATTGTTTCCACAATTGTATCTCCTGCTTATACCTTAGCCAAATATATTGCTTATTTTTTAAAAGCGGTTTCAGGCAATACAAAATCATTTCTTAAAAATAGCTGGGATTTAAAGGATACTTTATATAAAATTAAAGATCCTTCATCACACTCTATAGTTTCATTGGACATTGTTTCAATGTTTGATAACATTCCATTGGATCTTGAATTAGACTGCATTGAAGACAAACTAATACAAAATAAAAATCTAACTAAAATAACGAAAAATGAATTTTTAGTCGCCCCTAGAACTGTATTTATGAAATTACCACCTGAATGTATGTCTCTTCTCTACTTTGTAATATGTTCGTTGTTGTCCAAAAACATTATAAAGATTTTGTTTTTTCGTCAATTAAAACGTAGTTTCTTAAAACAAGCCTCTTCAATTTTTATAAGGCTTATATATGATACGTTTTTTGTATATTTTTTGGTGACGCACATCAGCATTCCCATAGTATCCTTTCCGGATCATGCAACATGAACTCAAAGAAACAGCAAGATACAGTTTTAAATTGGTGAATTTCGGATTCTTCGTTAAAATTCCCATTGGAAAGTCACGGAGTAATCGCAAGTTTTTTTTTGCAACGGTAGAAAGTTAAAAGACTTATAACGCCTGTTGACTGCAACACTTCAATCGCATCATCTGTAAGTAGCATTCAACAGGCGTTATACGTCTTATTTTTTTTAAATCTTTTTACCGCTACAAAACAAAAAACTATTGCGATTACTTCGTGACTTTCGAATGCGAATTTTAACACAGAATCCGAATTTCACTTATTTAAAAGTTGATCTTACTGTTTTCTTGAGTTTTTGTTGCATGATACGGAAGGGATACTATTCGGATACTATGAGAATACTCTGTAGAGTATCTTTTCCGTTCACTTCGTCCCATAACTTTATTTTTTAAAATTGACTCCTAAACATTGACATATGTTTGACTCCAAAATTGAATATTCTTGTTTTTTGCAATAAAATAAACACAGGTATTTTCTTTCGTTCTATATTTTTAAAACAAATTTGTTTGTAATTATATGTAAGAAGCGATCATTATTTGTATAGTATTTATTTACTAAAAAATTCTTACTAAAAAATAAGTCTAAAAATATAACACAAAATCAATAAATTTTTAACCTTCTTTACTTCGACTTTTTTTCTTAATTCTTATATAAAAAGAGTACAAAATTCTACATAACACCTACACATTTGATTAAAATCGGTTTAAAAATGTCCGAGATATAATGCTTTAAGACCAATTCATAAAAAACTTCAAGGTGGCGTAATTGCTACAGTTTTTTAATTTTTTCAAAAGTATTTTACCACAATGTCTTACATACATCGAGACTACTATTTTCCCCAGTTTCAAGAAAATCGCTCTCATGGCTAACAATTCTGTTATTCCTGTCCTGTAACCTCTCAGTAGTTAGGTTTGGTTTAAGCATTTGACAATGTTTATTTTGTTATTTTTGTTTCTTATTTTATATTCTCTACAGCAAATATTATGAATGCCAATTTACAACCTATATTTAGTTCAAGGGGATATTCAGTAATCACTTACGGTTTGTGTTTGTGTGTTTTTCTAATATGTTACCCAAAAACAGGATATTTTAATTTTCCAGAAAATATGCATTTACGTATATTTTCCAGATTTTTAATTAAAAACATTTCACTATTTTCACACAATTAAATTTTCTACAAGCTCTTTTTATAGAATTTTGAAAAACTCACAAATTTCAATACGCTTTTCCGTATTTAAAACTCAATCGATTATATACATGTATGTGCGTGTATATAGATGTAATGTTGAAGAGGCGGTACGGTACATTTTTCGATTGCTAACAAATTTTTAATGTTTTAGATAATTAATAATCAAGTAGTTTACACATATTGGTATATTTTTAATACATATTGGAATGCTTTACAATCTCGTTTGCAAATTTACCACAAATTATTTTAGAGATGAGGAGATAAAAAGAAAAAGCGTTTACGTCATAAAATAGAGAAAATTGAGTTATGGTTATGCTTTGGATCTTTTCCATCAATTATATCGCTTGGAATTAGTCAGAATCAAGCTTAAACACCATGGATCCCTCTTAAAATGCATCGGAATGTAGGCTGTTCCGTGTGAAGTTGCACAGATCCGAGGTGGGTGGCTGAGCAAAGGTACAAGTCCATTCACACAATCAGAAGCCGCGTATAAATCACATGACCGGCGCGTACGCCCTCGGAGGTTTGGTCGTCTTTTTTTGCTATTTTTGTATAAGTAATGGACGAAATTGATGATGAAGTAGAGCTCGTTGGCGATACAATAGAATGCAATTCGATTGTTATAAATAAATGCTTTTTCAAAAGTACATATTCAATAATTTCAACGTTTGTTCCCTAACAATCTCTCCCAAAGTTTGTTCAGGGCGTTTTTGTTGTATCCTTCTTCATACACCCATCATTAAATTGAAGAAACGTAGAAAAATCACCAAAAGCTACCTTGCAGATTTTTCATATTTTTCAGACATTTTCATACTGTTCAGGCCCAACCTCACAATTCCATGGTGTATGGAAATTACCGGGTTGCAAACGGCTGGGTACTGGCATTAGTACGAAATGTCACTCGGCTGGAAGTTGTCTGCCAGTACTGAGGCGGTACTGAAAATGGTATTATGCCTGTACTGAAAGTCTGTACCGGTGCGGCACTGGAAATAGTATTATGCCTGTGCCGTAAGTCAGTGCTGGCGCGGTACTGGCATTAGTACGAAATGTCACTCGGCTGGGAGTTGTCTGTCAGTGCTGAGGCGGTACTAGAAATTGTATTATGCCTGTACCGAAAGTCTGTACTGGCGCGGTACTGGTATTGGTACCGAAGGTAACTGGCCTACTAGAAGAACGATTTTTAGGTAAAAATTTCAGGTACAAAATTCATCTTGGAATCAAATTAACGAAATTGAACAATCATGTCAACCAATTTTACGATAAAATAGAAATTCCTTTTTACAAAGTTTTGTTTTAAATAGCTATTTTAACATAAAGTCTTCTGGAATTTCAACGCGTTTGAAAACGTTATATAATGAAATTTGTTTGAAGGAGAAATTTCTTTTTTCTCAACCAAAAGAGCTTATCACGAATTAAGTAATGCACAATCAGTTTTAATTCTTTTAGCACAAGCAGTTTCTGAGCTATAACTTCGATGCCATAATACTTGGTGTAAAAATGAATTATTTAGGATGCTGTAACAAAAGAAAATGATTTTCGCTAAAAATTCTTAAAAATGAATTTCAAAAATTAGTTCTTCTCATAAACACTCACAAGTAACTAAGATATGCGCTATCAGGATAGTTTTCTTGACCTTATAAGAAGAACTTATGACGGGTACTTTCGAGTGCATACGGAAGTTTTAGCGATAAATGATACTTTGCTGAAAATAACTATGACGAAAGGTAATATGTCCTAAATCTTAGTTATAAAAATACAATGAAAAACAATTTTAAGATATTGGAACGACACTTATATTATTAAAACAAGTAATAATACAACTCTATAAGTATCGAAAATATTAATTCGGAGAAAGCTTAAAAATAAAGTTGATTTACAAGTATGCCACTTAAACATTTTCTTGCGGATCTTCTTGTAGGACAACTGGTGCGCTTAATCTTAATTTTTTTCCACCATCTGGATCGCTGGCATTTGATAACCAGCGTGTTATGTAAGTATTATAATCTTTGACGGAAATATCTGCGAATTTTTGTAAGACAATTTCTGTAACGAGAAACAGTGCATTAGTTATGGAGAATCAGTAAATAAAAAAAAAAAATTTCTTAACATTATAAAATATGACAACACTTACCTTTCAAAATCGTGCACGTCGTTGTCTTTGAAAAGTTTTCTTTTCTTTGTCCTTTGGTGAACCGACCAAATCCGCTGTATTGCAACTGAACTTCCTTTGATATAATCATTGGCAAAACTGCATCTATAGCTGCTTTAAAGTCTTTCAGAAGCTTCGTATTAAGTCGGATAAAAGATTTCTAAGAAAATGGAAAATATATACATAAATTAGCAATATCATACGAAAAAAGTGAACGTTCACTAAAAATATGGAAATAGTCCAAGGCAGGCGAATTAAATTACAATATTACTTGCTTGTACAATTTCGTAAACTTACTAGGGCAGTGGTCATCTCTGCAGATTCTGTTAGCTGTTGCTCAAAAGATAAAAAGTTTTCTTTGTTCGTCATTGGTAACTGAGGTAAAATTTCTCTCTCAGGTAAAGTTTGATCAACGTCATTCGCTGCTACGATCATCGCTTTTACTTCATTTATTTTGTTGTTCAGATCGTATAGAATACTTCGCTTTACACTTTCAAGTTTCATGTCGAAGGCTTTAATTATTCTAGAAACGACAGCTGAAACATTGCATTGAAAGTAAGCATTGATGATATTGAGATTGATATTGAGATGGTATTGAAATATTTAAAAAAATGAAAAAAGGATCTAGTAAAGCTATCCCTAAAAATGGCCATTGACTGATGGGCTTAAGTTGTTGAAATAAATGAATGAAAAACTTAGAAGATAAAAGTAATTTTTTTTACCATTTTTAATCGCTTGTTCATTTGTATCATTAGTATCGTCAGTTTGTGTCATTTTATTCGTAGTTGTAGTCTTCGATCTATTGGAGGTATTGCATGGAATGATTCTTTGACGAGATAGAATTTTTGGAAGACGAATCCAGTGAACCTGAAAATGGCCAAGGTTTTAAAAATAAAAATTATTATAAGGAATAAAATGCAAGCAATAATGGATGCAGTAAAAATAACTACTTGATGAGTGATCGCTATCTAACGACATATTATTTTTGTCATATCCTGAATCTCTGTTTCTTTCTTGTAGTTTTCTATTCGCTAAGCCTCTTGAATCTGTAAAAAAACATTAGATATCAGTAGATATTTTCAATTAAGAATTTCTACAGCTGTATGCAAATTTTCGCTATACCATTGTTTTCACAATCAGATTCTGAGTGTCTTTTAGGCTTTTTTTTTGAGTAAAGAGAAGAAGAATCTTCGGATCACTCATTTCCCTCCCTTACTTCCAATAGTTTCCTTTATACTTCCATTCGCTTCCTTACCCTATTTTTCCTCATTCTTATACTAACCATACTCTCATTTGCCCGTCTCTCATCTAATCCCTCACTCATTCCCTCTATTATTAATTTACTTCACTTCTTATCTCTTGATTAGATATCGACCAACGCACATCCGACCAAAACTAAAAGGGTTTTTGCCCGGGGCTACGAAACCCTAATCGGACGAATTTTCAATAAAACCGTATAACTTTAAAGTTTTTAAAGAAAATAATTGATTTTCGAGTAAAATTATAAGTCCTTAACAGAAAAATGACCTTGTAGCAAAGAAATTAGGCTTTAAAATAAGTAGTTCAATTTTAAATCAAGAATGATTAATTTTTAACCAGAAATATAATAGTTGATATTTTAACCAAAACAAATTTATTTTTAAACAAAAACAATTGAATCCAACTACAAAAGACGAATTTTCCAACAGTAATTGAATTCTTAATTAAGACATAAATTTTGAATAAAAAATTGTGACTTTTAACCGAAAATATATAATTTCTGACAAAAGAGATGAACTGTAAACTAACAGGATTCTTTCATTCAAGAGAGAAAAAAAATGTCAACAGTTTAATCTTCTATCTGAAAACATTAATTTTCAACCAAAAAGTTGACCTTCATCGAAACAGTTAAATGTTCAACAAAAACTTTCATTTTGAATCTATTAAATTAATTTGAACTAAAATCGATGGATTTTATACCGGAAAAAGAAATTAAATTTTCAGTACAACAAATTTATTTTTAAATAAACAGAAAACGAATTTGCAAAAAAATACTTGAAGATTTAATGAAAGAGACGGATCTTCAACCGATAATATAAATATATAGCAAAATTTTTCAACTTTCGACGAAATTGAATTAGCAAACAAGAATGATTTTTTTACAAATAAAGGCGTAATTACAACAAAATTTATGAATTATCGTCCAAATAGTTGTATTTTAAAATTAAACCAACTAATTTTAAACCAAAAATATAATAGTTGAATTTAATTTGAAAAAAATGCATTTTCAGAACAATATTAATTCTCATCAAAACAGTTCTCAATCCTATAAAATAAAGTTTTAATAAACTAGTTAAAGTTTTATACAAGCAATGATATATTTAATGAAAACTATGAACTTTTGCAAAAAATTTAATATTTGAATTTTGACGTAAAAAATATCAATTTTCAAGTATACTGATACTAGTATACTTATATCTCTATTCAAAATCCCGACGTCGTAAATTACGCAGAAATATCTTTTTCGAAGTGTTCCAATAAGTGAATCAACAAGTCACCTTTTTTGCATTCATATTATTATTAAAAATTTTAACGTTGCCAAATACGTAGAATCTATAAATATTTATTATAAATATTATTAAAAAGTGTTACAAAAGTAGCATAGACTAAGATACATTTTAGGTTCTACAGGATATGATACTAGTATCAGTAATAATAAACGCAGGAAAATTGTACTTAAAATAAAAAAATCCCGAAGTTTGTCCCAAGCTTAATATGCTCCTGCACATCTGACAAACTAATTTATTTGTCTCAAAATCACAAGCAGTTCACTTGTGTATTAAAATTCCAAAAATGCATGAGAAATTACACGTTTAAAATAACGTGTAGAAATTCTCGAGAAATTACACATGTTAATCTACGTGCATTTCTACGTGTGTTCTTTTCATGAATGTTAATTTAAAATCAACAAACAATTGAACGTGTCAATCAACGTAGATGTAAGAAAAATTGTACGCACGAGTTGGGAAAATCAAAATCAGATGATTAAGCTAACCTCTATTCCCAAGGTAGCTTTTTCCCTCTTCATCATCATACTTTCATTATCTATAATAATTCTATAATACAAAGGACTTAAAACTCACCTTTTCTCGCTGATTTATGAGAATCTATACCAAGAGTTGCAAGTTTCTCATATACTTTCCCTGAAACGTCTGAAACCTCTGCTTTGCAACGAGACGGAGCCGTGTAGAATCAAAGCCCAACCGTGTTGAGGCAACACGGTGCAACGCATAGAATCAAAAATCCCTGCCGCATTGATTCAAAATACTGCTTTGTTGAATTGACACGGGTACCGTTCAATTCAATGTGGTTTCTATGCAAAGAAAGCGTCGTGTTGTAGATACATGATATTTTTCTCAGTGTAGTTATAGTTGTAACTAAAATCAGATCCGTTCACGAAATCACTCAGAAAACGCGCAAGGCAATTCCAGATCACTGAGGCGGTTCGCAGATTCAAGTCGAAACGAGACGGCCGGCAAGCAGTGGTGTAACCGCACCATATACCACGTGACCGTACATTGCAGCAACGTCTTCAAATCTTTAAGGAACCTTATCTCTACAGTAGCGAAAAGGAAAAAAGTTGGTTAAAATTTCGTTTATTGTTTTAAACAGTAATTAAACTTGACAATTTGGATGCAAATTTGACGGATTTGCATATAATGTTAGTCTTCGCGCGGGTGTTCGTACAAGCACTCATGGGTCGCCAAAACTTAGACTCCATATCCGGCTTCTAGTGAGAAATTGAACTCAGTATTGGGACACTACAAAACAAGT